>JACEEZ010017101.1:25000-202311 GCA_016584305.1 Chionoecetes opilio
AAGCATCCAGGGCAGTCGCCACACATGTATCGCTGTAGCCCGAGTACAGGAGTATGTTGCTGAGTAGGGATTGATGGATGTGCAGACCCGGTTGACTGGTTGCTGGAGCAGGGCCAGGAGTGCTGATTGGCCCTCTTGCATGGCCAAGCCTACGGTGCTAAGCAGAATTAGCAGCATCACAAAGATGATGTTTGCTTTTAAATATCTTAAAGGTATCTTCTCAGGAAGTACCACGTGTAGGTCTCGCGGCCTCTTATAGCTTCCTAATTTTTTTTATGTTCTTATCTTCTCCAAAAACTTTGTCAGATGAGCTTAGAGCTGCGACTGTGCTGGGCAGCAGTCAGCGGTGGTGTGTGTGGTTGACTGGTTGAATGCTGGGAGCTCACTAGCTTACATCCTATGATATCTATGGCAAAAAAAAAAGCAGTAACAAAAAGCCGGCTGTGTTGTCAGACCTTGACTGTAATCAGAGATTAAGGGCCCGGTTCAGACTACACGTATTTTGCTACGTGCGTCTTGTTATCGTGACGTCACCGTGACGTCACGATGACGTTACCTCGTCTCACTGGTCACTTCCCGCTCGCTCTTATCAGAAAAAATTACAGTATAAAACCGCCTTGCTTGCCTTACTTCCTCCCTTTGTACCCATGACACACCTATTACTCCCTTCACTATATCCCCTTCACTCCCTGCCCTAACCTATATAGCGCTATAATCCCTGACAACAGCGCTATTGCAAAGATTACAATTGTGGATTCTGTATAGCGGGGTCCACAGGTGTTGCCACATATCGCAGTCGTTGCGCTATTTTTCAAGTCACTAATAATTACTACCTATTGCACGGCCTGTAGAGGGTGTTGGTGGCGTAGCGTGATGCTGTAGGAAGGATGGTATATAGTAGCTACTAGAGGGGCACGTGAGGGGGGTTAGAACTAGAGAACACGGTAAATAACGCAGGAAAATAACCATAGGTGTAGTGGCCACCATAGGTTGGTGGAGCTTACATTCAAGCAGCGGTCACAGACATGCCGCTGTTCCGCCTTCAAGCAGCGGGGCACAAAAATTTTCACATCATGTATGTCTTCCATTACTAATATAGTCTTCCAGAATCACTGATAATAAATATATCTTAAATCAGACCTTGGAAACAGCATTATTTTGATATTGCAAAACTTAGTTACGTATAATGTTCTATAAATTGTGGCACCCCCGCTCACGCAGCCCGCCAAAAGATTGGAGGCTCCGAATCTTTTGCCTCCAAGACGCACGTCTTTCAAGGTCACACAAGCAGGAAGTGACGTCACGGTGACGTCACGATGACGTCACGTTGACAAGACGCACGTAGCAAATACGTGTAGTCTGAACCCCGCATAATGGTTACTTGATACCAACCATTGCGTGACGGGATACACTCTTTACCCTCCTTGTGTAAGAACAAGCAGCATTTGTTTTTAATAAGGGCTTGATTTTCCTGATGATGCAAGCACTACCAGGAAAATTACTGACTGATGTGTAACATGAGGCTCTTACACAAGGGCACTCTTGTTAGCCGTGGGTTTCTTTCATTGCTTAATACTGTTGTTATTCTCACATGTTCTCATTTTCTAGTTCTCATTATTTAGTATTTACAGCATTGATTAGTTTCCTGAAATGGATATTTTTAGTATTTTTACCATTATTACACTAATGAGGTGCCCTTTAGAATGCTGTCTCTGTATCAATAAGGATGATAATGACTCATTCTTTTCCATGGTATGATTAGATGATGCAAAGTGGTTATGATATATTTTCCTGTTCTATAATGTATTGTGTTGGTACAGGTGGATGCATAGCAAGAGCCGCGCCATCCTGTGTGCAGCAGGGCAGGGATGCTCGAAAATCCCTCGAAAGGGACAACTTATGAGTGTATGGCTACAATAACCTTACGAGGGTGGGCTGAGGTTGATGCTCGTATCGAGCCGTCAATCCCGTGCGGTGATCGGTGGCCTCTGGGTGGGGAATATTAGGGATATTCTAGGGTATGTGTGGGAAAATTCTGCTGACCAATCACAGAGCAGCGCCTCGCATGAACGCAGCCTTATCTAGCCAATCACCTTGCTCTCAGTTGTCAGGACCCGAGAAATAAATTCAAAGAGACACTTCAAATGCCGCCAGACTGTTACGATAAAAACATTGCCGCCATATTAGCCTTTCAGCGTAATATTCTCCCGCTGAATACTACAGAGACGTACCCAGGGTATACCTTGATGCGCTGATCCTAGGTTCGAGTCCCGCGTGCCCGAGATTAGCATCTATGGACCACTGTGGACCGCGCCGTACCCGTGGCCGCGGCGGTACGGCGGTACGGCTGGGGTTATAGTGGACGAGAACTGCGCGTTTCGCATCTTTAGGTCAGACAGACACACTGGGGGCTAACACCTCACTCTGACACACTTGTGCGTGTGGCACTGTGTGCGTGTGTACGTCAGACATTTGACACCACCACCACCGCATCATTATAGCGGCCAAACTTGTATGATAAACTATACTTTTTGATTCAAGAAGTCGACTGATATATATATTTAATATATTAGGTTTGCCCTAATATGAATTTATTACAAGTATAGGTATTGCATGTTAAATATGATATCATATTGAGTCAATGATGCAATAAACACATCACATTTCAAACAGGCAGGCAAGAAATGGCTCTATAATACACAATAATCATAAAATATAGTGATACAACTTGTATTTTGTTGTTTGTTGATGTCTAGTCGCTTCAAATCTCACTCCCGTAGGGAATTAAGTGTGGGGCCGACCACCCTTAGCCCCGCGGTCCCGTAGCAAGGGAAAACGGTTTGAGCATCACCCGTAGAGCATTTGGCGTCACCAGGAAAAACAATTTGGGGGGCTTCAGCCCCGGGGTGGTGATGGGCTATCCAGCTGGGGGTCGGGGGGTAATTTTGAAAATTAATCAGTTCCAGGGTAATTTTGAGGACCAAAAAAGAGAAGAAAGTGGAATTAAGCTTAATTACATGACACATAAATTAATAGAGTTATACCATGCATCATACCATATTAACTAAATATGATAATTTGAAGAAAAATTTTATTCTGTTTATACAAAAAATAAAATTGCCATTTTTCTCTCTCCACTAACAAACACAAAGGAATTGCACAATGTATGTTTTTGGTTTGTTTTCTCAGTAAGGTTTTATCTTGATAATGAAAAAAAAATATAAATATAAAACTTACAATATTTCAAGGTATTTCCCTTATTGCACAAAAAACAGGTACATGGGATACTGTAGGTAAACAGAATAAAGTACATGATCATGATAAAAGTAACTAAAAGCCGATTTAACCTGCCCCCCACTGCCTTACCCTGGCACCCATGCCTTAACCTGCATACCACTGTGTTAACCTGCTCCCGTCCTGTGTTACCCTGCCTCCCACTGCTTACCCTGGCTCCCACTGCCTTAACCTCCCTTAACCTTAAGGGACAACTTACGAGTGTATGGCTACAAAAACCTTACGAGGGTGGCTGAGGGAGATGCTCGTACCGAGCCGTCCCCCCGTACGGTTATCGGTGGCCTCTGGGTGGGGAATATAGGATATTCTAGGGATATGTGTGGGAAAATTCTGCTAACCAATCACAGAGCAGCGCCTTCATGACGCGGCTTATCTAGCCAATCATCATGCTCTCAGCTGTCAGGGAGCCCGATAAATAAATTTAAAGAGACTTCAAATGCCGCTGTTATGCTAAAATCGGCCTCTTTCGAAATCGTCCCGCAGACGCTATTTAACCTAAATAACTCTACAAACTTAACACAAACCTATCATAAACCGACCTAAACCATAAATAACTTAACCTAAACCTAAAAACTATGTTTGCCGGTGTTGAGCTAAGATTGGCTGATTTCCGAAATAGGGCCGATTTTAGCTCACTATCGCCAGAATGTTACGATAATACATAGCTCCCAAACATAGCCTTTCAGCGTAATATTCTCCCACTGATTACTACAGAGACGTACCCAGGGTATACCTTGATGCGCTGATCATAGTTCGAGTCTAGCGTGCCCGAAATTAGTATCTATAGACCACTGCTGGCCCGCGACGTACGTAGGGCGTATCCGTGGCCCTGGCGGTACTCTGTTATAGTGGACGAGAACTGCGCGTTCGCTCTTTAGGTCAGACAAGACACACGGGGGGGCTAACACCTCACTGTGACACACGTGACACTTGTGTGCAAGGATAGTATAACTTTATAACATCCTTGCTTGTGTGTGTACGTGCGTGTGTACTATAGTCTATTCACTTAAGCTGGATTCCTGGGAGCGGCTCGATGCCTAGGCGAGTATGTAACAACGTCGCTGATTGGCTGATAGCCTCGGGCAGGGTGGCGATGGTGGTGGTACTTGCCTCACCGCAACCCAAAACCCTTGCGTTGCCTCAGAAAAATATTCATATTTCTTGGCTTTACTCATCTCTTACACAAGATAGGCCTATTTTGTTTGCATCAGTAAATCAGGCAGTGATTGTTCAACAACAACACGCCATTCATAACTCAATAGGGTAAAAACTAAAGTCATGACTGACTATCACAAGAGTAGGCGGACTTTTAGGTTTTCAGTGCATTGAAATGTTGTACTCCTACCCGATATAACCAAGCTACCAGATAATAGTTATGAAAGCTGAGTTTACCATCGTGTTCATAATACATTGCTGCATATCATGAGAAATAAAAAAAATACAGTAAGACTACACTAATATTAAGATAATTAAAGGAAAGTAAAGAGTGTATAAACATTATTTCTTGCTTATTTTGCTTCAACTCGCTCTAACTCCATAAGTTTTGGTCACATTCAATTTTCAAGAACTGTTTCAAAATCCTTATACTTTTCCGCTTCCTGTGGTATGTAGCACGTACCAATAAGGAAAAGAGTAGGTGGTCAAAATGGCTAAGAAAGTTAAAACTACTACTGCAAACTGGCACAGTGACGGGTGAGCATTGCTCCCTATATAGGAGAGACTGTTTTCGGGAGAGCTATCAGAGGCTCCACCCGTCACGGCACCAGTTTGAAACAGTTTAACTTTCTTATCCATTTTGACCACCTACTATTTTCCTTATTGGTACGTGCTACATACCACAGGAAAGCGGAAAAGTATAAGGATTTTGAAACAATTCTTGAAAATTGAATGTGACCAAAACATATGGAGTTAGAGCGAGTTGAAGCAAAATAAGCAAGAAAATAATGTTTATACACTCTTTTACTTTCCTTTAATTATCTTAATATTAGTGTAGTCTTACTGTAATTTTTTTATGCTCATGATATGCAGCAATGTATTATGAACACGATGGTAGGCTCAGCTTTCATAACTATTATCTGGTAGCTTGGTTATATCGGGTAGGAGTACAACATTTCAATGCACTGAAAACCTAAAAGTCCGCCTACTCTTGTGATAGTCAGTCATGACTTTATTTTTACCCTATTGAGTTATGAATGGCGTGTTGTTGTTGAACAATCACTGCCTGATTTACTGATGCAAACAAAATAGGCCTATCTTGTGTAAGAGATGAGTAAAGCCAAGAAATATGAATATTTTTCTGAGGCAACGCAAGGGTTTTGGGTTGCGGCGAGGCAAGTACCACCACCATCGCCACCCAGCCCGAGTCTATCAGCCAATCAGCGACGTCCTTACAAACTCGGCTAGGCAGCGAGCAGCTCCCAGCCCAGGAATCCAGGCTTAAGTGAATAGACTATAGTACGTCAGACATTTGATACCACCACCACCACCGGATCATTATAGCGGCCAAACTTGTATGATGAACTATACGTTTTGATTCAAGAAGTCGACCGATATATATATTTAATATATAGGTTTGCCCTGATATGAATTTATTACAAGTACTATAGGTATTGTATGTTAAATATGATATATATGGAGTCAATGAAGCAATAAACACATCACATTTCAAACAGGCAAGCATGAAATGGCTCTATAATACACAATAAACATAAAGTATAGTGATACAACTTGTAATTTATTGTTTGTTGACGTCTAGCCGCTTCAAATTTCACTCCCTTAGGGAGTTAAGGGTGCTCCCGACCACCCTTAGCCTCGCGGTCCCGTAGCAAGTGAAAAAATGGTTTGAGCATCTCCCTTAGAGGCGCTACGAGGTAAAAAGTCCCTTAGGGGAGTACTTACGGGCCCGTAACTCTTTCGAGCATCTCTGCCCATATACTTTAGGTTGATTTTAATATATTGTTGGATAACTGAAAATAAGAATATGTACGAATATAATATACATTCTAGATGTTTGTGGACTTTAGTGTTCCCACAGAATATTGAGAACAATAACCTTGGGTCGAGGGCTCGAGGCCTACAAGGCTACAAAGCCATTGCTATACTGCCTGTTTTTATGTCATATTACAGACAGCGACAGTCACTGTCTTGTATTAGCTTTCATACACACTGACAATATCTTTGAACTAGGCAATAGATATTCGTGATCTGCAAAATTCACATGCAATGATATTTGCTCAAGAAAAAAATACTTCCTTTACCTTAAAATTCAACAGTCCTCTTCCTTTGCATAACATGTACACACTGAAGCGATTCAAGCGAAGCTGCGTAGCATGATTGAAGTCATGAAAGAAAACGAATCTGACTGAGAAGTCACGAAGTGAACGGTAACTATTTTGTCAATTTAATAACCCAATGCAGGGATCAGCTTGGTTTGGAAGAGGTAACGGAGGTTCTATAGAATATCTCTATAATAGAATTACTTAGTAATTTCAAGGTTTGTTAGCAAAATATTTCAACATTTAAATGAAACATCAAACCAATTTTTCTATAAAAGTGTGAAAAATAAGGTTTTGCTCTGGCATGGAAAATTGGATAAATATTCCTTTTTATTGTTTTTGGGTAGCAGGCTACTAGCAGCAATTTTGGGGGGTCTCAGTCCTTGACTTGGGGGGGCTCAGTCCCCCTTAGCCCCCCCACGGTGACGCCACTGCCGTAGAGGCGCTACGAGTTAAAAGCCTCGTAGGATAATACTTACGGTCCCGTAACTCTTTCGAGCATCTCCCCCCAGGACTCCAAGTGTAGTGAGGCAGCACCTTAGACAGTGTGAGTGGCCGAGGCAGTGAACGGTGGTGTTCTCTTGACCCAGTGATTCATCATCAGAAAACTCCCATAGGGGAGTTTTCTAATAAGCTCACGCTCAAGCCTGTTCTCGCGCTCTCATATCCCCTGCCCTTTGAGCCTGAATGATCTATCATTTACGTAATTCCCTGTACTTTTTCGGGACATATCAGAATTACCCTTCAATACACAACTGAAACAGTTCTTAATAAAAAATGTAGTTTATCATTTATTTGTCTGCAGTGGATGAAAATGTTGGCAAAAGAATTAAATATTTGAAAACTCAATCTTTAAAAATCGTCTTTTCATGAAAAACACGCAAGTTCAAGCAGAATGAGGCTTCAGGAAATATCTACTTGTAGGTAAGCATTCACTTAGTACCTGTTTTAGGTGTATAGTCTCTTTTACGACGAACATTTAACCAAGAAGTAATTTAAAGTGCTGGCAACTCAACGACAGTCCTGTATGCAAGACAGTAGAAATGTTTGTTTACTAAATAGCTCCGCCGCTACGTACTTCCACCTCAACCCCCTTCTCTCTGAATCAATCAATCAACCCTTAATTCCCTCTGAATACCCTATAGTCCTCTGGTTTATCCTATGTCAACAGGTTTATCTGTTAGAGGAAGAAGACTAAATCAGTAAGTGCAAAACAGGGAGTCTTAATTTAAAGAACAATGAGTTCGGTAGAGTGAAAATTTACGTTTAGAGAAACATATGGGTTGTTTTCTGGGGGACAAAAAAGGCAATAACAGGAAACAAAATCGTAATTCGAAATCAGGACATGGGGGTAAATAAGAAAGTGTTTTCGGAGGCAGCATAACTTGAAGCTCAGAACACGAAATAAGGAGACGAGTCTCCGGTATGTGGGAGCGGATGGCGCGAATATTCCAGTAGAGGACAGACAGTGTGAAGAGATCAGCGGGTGATGATAGTTAGGATGACAGCCTCTGGGGTTGAGGGGTTAGGAGTATCAGGGATGTGAGCCGTGAGGTATAAGGGATCGGCGGTGCTGAGTGTGTGATGACAACAGGAAAGTGAGCAGATCCTGCCGGCGGGATGGTTTCTGTGGAGATGCTGAACGCCACACTGTGTTTTGGTTATATTTTCGTCGTAAGAGAGACATATACACCTAAAACAGGTACTCAGTGAATGCTTACCTACAAGTAAATATTTCCTGAAGCCTCATTCTGCTTGAACTTGCGTGTTTCATGAAAAAGACGATTTTTAAAGATTGAGTTTTCAAATATTCAATTCTTTTGCCAATATTTTCATCCACTGCAGAAAAATAAAATGATAAACTACATTTTTTATTAAGAACTGTTTTCAGTTGTTGTATTGAAGGGTAATTCTGATATGTCCCGAAAATTTACAGGGAATTTACGGTAAATGATAGATCATTCACGCTCAAAGGGCAGAGGATATGAGATGCGCGAGAGACATCTGGCGGCTTAGCTTTGAAAACTCTCCATTAGTTACTAGTGTCTCCAGGTAGGTACTTCTCCCATATCACCTGCATGATTCTGATATCATTAATATCTTCCTCTCCATTAAAAACTAAACCATTGCTTTGCTCTTTATTGGTTTTGAAACCTGTGATGTTGCAACTACAGTACCTACAACCCTACAGTGCTACTAACTCAAGAAAACCTTTGTATTACCAACCATTGTTATTCCTGAAGCTGTATTGACACACAAGTACTAATTAGAATGAGAGAAAAATAGAGATAATTAGAAGAGAGAGAATTAGAGAAAGAGCGAACGAGAGAGGAATCAGAGAAAAATATTATTAGAGAGAGCGATGGAAATAAAAAGAAAATGAGAGAGAGAGAGAGAGAAAAGAGAGAGAGAGAGAGAGAGAGAGAGAGAGAGAGGAGAGAGGAGAGAGAGAGAGAGAAGAGAGAGAGAGAGAGGAGAGAAGAGAGAGAGAATTAGAAAGAGAAAGAGAGGGGCGGGGAGAAAGAGAGAATTAAAAGAGAAAATGAGAGAGAAAGAGCGAGAGAAAGAGAAACTTCATCGAAATACATGTATAGCCTATAGCGGGGTTTCATTAGATAAATTTTTCTTACACGTTTTCATTTGGTGTTTTGAAATCGCAATATTTTTCTCATAGCTACGGTTTACATACAATTCATATATAAGCGGTATTTAAAAAACGATGAAACCCCCTGAAAACTACAATTTTCTCCAAGGAAACAATCATTATATAATATTTATTGCTTGATTTAAGTCTGCAGTATAATACATGGAATACAATTACATGGTAAACATTTGTAGATCGTGCTTTCATTCAGAATTATAAAATAGTTGTAAAATTCGCTGCCGGGTGCTGTACGAGATTTTCCTGGCAGCTGAAACCCCATGGGAGAACATAACCAAACCTGGTGATGTCCTATGAGGCTATCACAGGCGTGGTAGGTGATCAGTCTTCCTCAGAAGACACAGGTAAGGCGGATGACAACGTGTCATCGTGTCGTGTGATTCATATGGATCTCTACTCTGATGTTTGTTTAAAATTATCGTACAGTCCCTACGTTTGGCAGTGTACCAGAAAGAAATGTTGAATGGCGAAATAATCCATATCTTTCACTATTAATTGCAAAAAATTGAAGTCATATATGTCACCATTATTTGGTTCGTTTACCTTCTCTTTGCATACATGAAGGCAATATTTACCCATACACCCGACTTGATGCATTCCTCTAAATCATTGGATAGAGTGTTGTAGGACATATGGTCGAATACTTTATTTTGCAACAATCCTCATTATATCCCATGAATAATGTAACCCTATATTCCTTGCGATAACCTATGTGACCATGTCATCACTAAGTGTGCTGGTTTGGTAGGGGAATAAAAGATTGGGAAANTTTCTTCATGAAAAACAAAATCCCCAAACATAAAAAATAAAACTTCCTTTTTTAGTGTTGGCATTTTTTGGCATCTGTAAGTATTAACAATGTTTTACTCTTTTGTAATCATTAAATTTCACTCAACCAAAAAAACCCCGTATGTTCATGCAGGGTTTTAATGATTTTTACAAAAACCCACCAACAAACCAATCATGATCACAAAGGAAATAGATGCACATTTAAAACATTGTCCATACAGTTCAGTCTGTTTAAACTCTAAAAGAAGTACAAAATTACAGTACAAGCAGTGTAACATAACATGGATACATTACACTCGGGTATTAAATCTATTAGCCCCCCCCCCCCCCCATAGTCCTTTTATTTTCTCAAGGTTCTCAAATCTTGAGTTCATCAAGTTACTGTTCCGAATATGCAGAGGATTTTTTTAACAAAATATCCCGAACTGTTTGATTTCATAACATTACAATATATTCACTAACCTATGGAGTATTTCCTCTTTAAGTCCAGTTTTACTCCTGCCACTAGCATGTCGGAATGTGACCAAATAGAATGATATAGAAAGGTTCTAAGAAAGAAGTCATCATAGTAAAAGGGAAATAGAAATAGATCAAAATGTGATCCAAATGCCCGGGGCCGTGAGCCACACCTGACATTGTGCATAACCCGGCGACGGAAGGGCGGGAATTTTGCGGCAAAGAAAAGTTCTGTGAGTGTCGCTGCCGGCGGTGATTGGGCCCTTTGGGAAGAAGCGGGCGAGGCTGGCTTTAATGCTCCACCACATCTTTATAGACTGGGGCTCCACCGTAAAAATATGAACTCCAATGGAATGTTTCGTGACAAGATGTGATTAGTTTGAAGTCTACATAAACTTTTTAGTGATACTGCTAAAGTAAGTTAGGTATCATTTAACTTTGTTTGATTTGTTATAGGTATAGTTGCAAGGGGGAAGGGAGAGAGAGGAAAAGAGGGAAGAGAGAGGGGAAAAGAGAGAGAGGAGAGAGAGAGAGAGGGGGGGAGAGAGAGGAGAGAGAGAGAGAGAAGAGGGGAGAGAGAGAGAGAGAGAGAGAGAGAGGGAGAGAGAGAGAGACAGAGAGAGAGAGAGAGAGAGAGAGCAAGAGAGAGAAAAAAAAAATTCTATGTACACACAAAAACACAACAAATATTACCGGGTTGGCAACACTAAGCCACAAGTTTTGCCTAAGCCATTGCGTCCTTGCTGTGTTTACTGGCTGTCATTATGCGGTTTTTGTTTCGCTTGATAAACTCGAAGAAAACGTGTGTGTGTGTGTTTTTCCTAAAAAACAATATTATGTATTTTTCCACATGCGCGCGCATCCATCCACCAAGCAGGCAAGGAGCATTCCCTTCCGGGCGTAGCCTCTCCCTCCTCAACATTTTAAAGACTTCATCATCAGTACATCACCCCCTCATCTCCTTTTTCCTCCTCCCTTACCGTCCTTCCTCTCCCCCCTGGTCACTAAGCCGCGGGTGAAAGCTTCGTAACAAGACTCACTCTTCAAGGCCAATGGGCCCTCTCTGCCTTCACGATTTCTTCCTGCCTTGAAAGCGTCTCACACTTTCACAGGATTACATTAATTAAATCTTTCTGTAAACTTCCCTCATTTTTGAGGGAAAAAGGGGGTTAGATTTTTGTTTAAATCTTAAATTTCATATAGGAAACCCCCTCTCTCTCTCTTCCTCTTCCTCTTCTCTCTCTCTCTCTCTCTCTCTCTCTCTCTCTCTCTCCTCTCTTTTCTCTCTCTCTCTCTCTCCTCTCTCTCTCTCTTCTCTCTCTCTCTCTCTCTCTCTCTCCCCCCCCTCTCTCTCCCTCTCCTCTCTCCTCTCTCTCTCTCTCCTCTCTCCTCTCTCTCCTCTCTCCTCTCTTCTCTCTCCTATCTCTCTCTCCCTCTCTCTCTCCTCTCTCTCTTCTCTCTCTCTCCTCTTTCTCTCTCTCCTCTCTCTTTCCCCCTCTCCCCTCTCTCCTCTCTCCTCTCTCTCTCTCTCTCCTCTCTCTCCTCTCCCCTCTCTCTTCTCCTCCTCTCTCTCTCTCTCCTCAAAAACCTGTCCCGGGATCCTTGGGTCCCCGCCCCCTTAACGGGGCTATTTCCACATTTCTTCACCCAAATGGTTTTTCCCCTTTTTCTCCCCCTTTTTCCGCTTCCCTATTCCTTTTCCCCTTTTCCTTTTTGCTCTTGCAATTTTTTTCCTTTGGTTTTTAATCTTTCTTCTCCTTTTCTCCCCTTTTCCCTCTTTTTTTTTTTGTTGTTTGTGTTCTGTTGTGTGTTTTTTCCTTTCCCCCCGGCTTCCCTCCCCCCCTTTCCCTCTTCGGTTTTGCCTTTTCGCCGTCCCCCCTTCTCTTCCGGCCGGTCTGGTTGGGTTTCCACTCCTTCTCCCTTCCCCCTTCCCTTCCCTTTCTTTTCTTCCTTCTAAACCCCCCTTTCCCCCTCCAAATCTTTTCTCCCCCTTTCCTTTTCCCCACTTTCCTCCCCCTTTCTCTTCTTTTTCCCTCCTTTTTCTTCTTTCCCACCTCGTCGCCTTCCCCCTTCCCGCCTTTTCCCCCCTGGGCCCTCCCTCCTCCTCTCCCCCGCCCTTTCCTTTGCCGGTCACTGTAAAACTGCCGTCCGGGACCCCGTCCCCGGGCGGCCCAAATTTCTAATTTAGGGTTTCGCCTAGGTTCAAAAACCCCTCCTAATGGGGTTTCCCTTTTTCGCGTCTCCCCCAACCTACCCTTTAAATCCTCTTTCCCTTCAAACCCCTTTACCCTCTCTCCTTTTTCCCTTTTGGGGGGTGAGGGTTTTTGTTGTTAATTTAGTTTAAAAACCAATTTCCCCCCTTCCCCCCTTTTTGGTTTCCCGGGTTACCTTTCTTTATCCCCCTTTTCCGGGCGAAAAAAACCATAAAGCGTAGTTTAATATCATATTGGTGGCGCGACGGTGTGCGTGTGTGTGTGTGTGTGTGTGTGTGTGTGTGTGTGTGTGGTGTGATGTGTGTGTGTGTGGTTTTCAGCGATTTGCAACAGCCGGAACTATCCACTCAACCGGACGCATATTCCCGTCTTCTGGAAGAGTATTAGCGCATTTTCGTGCCGTTCACCGCCCTGGTTCAGTCTAGTCCGGACCGGGTCAGGGTGGACTGATGGTCGCGAAAATACATCGAGACTGGCCCCGTCCCATTCGTCGTTCCTATTGGCTGGGGGATCGAGTGGACGGTACTGAACCCTGAACTGTGAGGCGCAGGCGTCCATCTTGTCAATATCATTTTGTCGTCCGCCTTTGAAACCTGTGCTGAGACTTTACAACTACCACGCCTGTGATACTATAGTCTTATGGTCGACCATCATGGTGTTTCATTGCTTATCAGCAGCACGAGAAGCTCCTGGTCGCCTTCCCCGCTGACTGTAGTGCGCATGCGCCAGTTCTCCCACACTGGTCCACCTGGTCCTCCTCGCTGGCTCAGCCCGGCCCAGTCCGTTCCAGCCCGGTCTAAACTGCCTAGCAAAAACAGTGGCCGTCCGGGACTAGCCAGTCCAGACCGGGCCAGAGCGGCCACGAAAATGCGCTATATGTTGTATAGGGATGTCAACAGCCAATCACGGTTGTCAACAACTCGTGACGTCACATAAAGGGGTGGAGCTAACGTGATCGCAGTGAACTTCCCTTACAGGCTTACACCCTTCAAATACCTACCTTCACCCCTTCAATACCTCCCCTTTCACCCCTCATAACCTCATGCTTTGTTTCACCCATTTAATACCTGAAGGGGTGAAGGGAGTATTTGAAGTGTGTAACGGAAGTTATGAAGGGTAAACGAACCAAATTTTAACCCAGCGATCACGTTAGCTCCACCCCTTTATGTGACGTCACGAGTTGTGACAACCGTGATTGGCTGTTGGCATCCCTATACCACATACTCTTCCAGAAGACGGGAATATGCCAACCGGACATTGAGGTTCGGTTGGCGTCGAGCTTGTGACAGAAAAAAAAAAAAAAAAAAATCGGAGCAGTTTGGAGCAAACACGCAGGGAGTTAATGCAATATTACTTCCTAGTTTGCTGAGTGTGGTTCTGTGTTGAATACACGACGATCAGGTCCAGATACGCTCTCCTCTCTCTCTCTCTCTCTCTTCTCTCTCTTCTCTCTCTCTCTCTCTTCTCTCTCTATTAAAAAGTCCAGCATAGCATTGTAAAACTAGCATGCGAGTCCAGTGACCACAAAATGACCATAAACTAATTGGGACTCGGTAACGCATTTACTCAGTCAGAACATGAAATATAGCAGTAACAACAAGCCTGTCTTATATTTTTTAGTATTTCCTTTCTAATGATGTACGTAAATGTTCGCTACGATGCATACATAGTTCCTGAGATACGGAGGTGAAAAGAGACCCCGGTTTACGCCCTACACCGCGCACGGGGCAAGGTAAATATATGCTAACGCAAGGTAGTTTCACGTTGGGGGGGCGTTGTGGCAAAATCGGTCCGTTGTGCGCCTCCATGCGTGACTTCACGGGGAATCGCGCCACCAGGGTTTGAATTTCTGCGGGCTTTGTCCGCCGACGCGGTGGGTCCACTCCACACCACTCTCTTTCTCTCTCTCTCTCCATCCCTTCCACTTCCTCCCTCCTTCCTTCACCCCATCCCCCTCCTCCCTCACCCCATCCCCCTCCTTCCCTCACCCCATCCCCCTCCTTCCCTCTCTCCCTTCCTCCCTCCCTCCTTCTCTCCCCATCCCTCTCTCCTTCCCTCTCTCCCTCCCTCCCTCCTTCCCTTCCTCACGCCTCCTTTCCGGCAGCATAAATCCTTCAATATAAAAATAAAGCATATTGTTGTATAGTATAACGGCATATTATTTACCTCCCTGAACTGCATACAGTGTAAGAATTATAATGTAAAAAGGAAGATAGCATGATTATTAAAAGTCCATTAATTAGACCACAAAAGATAGCATGAGTGATAAAGTCAGGGGGAAAGGAGAAGGAAAGACAGTCAGAGGAGTATGAGAAGAGGAGTGGAGGGAAATATGAGGAAAAGAA
The DNA here is from genome assembly GCA_016584305.1 of Chionoecetes opilio. Classification (NCBI taxonomy): domain Eukaryota; kingdom Metazoa; phylum Arthropoda; class Malacostraca; order Decapoda; family Majidae; genus Chionoecetes; species Chionoecetes opilio. The sequence continues at coordinate 40,035 of JACEEZ010017101.1, forward strand.
AACACGGCAGAGCTGTGTAGCCTAACTCTCCACTTATATCCTTCCCCTGTTTAGAGAAATATAACAATTATTTTCTCATATCATTGTAGTACCATCATTTCCAATAAAAATAATATCTTATAAATTATAATGTACCACTAAACAATGGTTCAACTTTATTTCTTGATTATTTACCACTACTGTTTGTACAAAGCCGAATAATAATTTACATGAGGATACGGTATAATTAATCTTCATTCTCTCTCTCTCTCTCTCTCTCTCTCTCTCTCTCTCTCCTCTCTCTCTCTCTCTCTCTCTCTCTCTCTCTCTCTCTCTCTCCTCTCCCTCTGGATTCAGCGTGACGTCACGTCCCCCTGCGCGGCGTGGGGGTGGTGAACTGCCTTGCGTAGCATATATTTACCTTGCACGGGGTATCGCGCCTCTGCCGAGGCCCACGAGAGAGAAGGCCTGTTCGGTGGGGGGTAATACGTCACAACAGTAGTGCGCTCAGTTCAGGGTTCACAGGGTGGACTTAACTCTCTCCCCTGTAAAATGCTGTGTGTCTCACGTTATAAGTGATCATATTTTTTATTATTTATTATCAGTTTTTGACAAATAACATGCAGATTAAAGCATTACCCCAGCAAGGTTGAAATAAGAAAAATATATACATGCATTATATAAATTTTTAATAACATGCATAAATATATATGCAGTATATGCATCAACAAATATATTTTTCTTCCTTAATGATGTAGTCACTAGTCAGGTCCTAGGTCTGTCAAGCTTTGCCGTTAGCTTTCTCCCGGTAGCCTCATCGAAGAACGTAGTATCATATACTTGATCCCCAGGTTTGAAGTGCAGTTCACACACCTGCAAAAGAGTTGAACAATGTTAACCTCCCTTTCCATAACTCTGCCGTTGTTTATTTCCTACTTATATATTACGGTTATTTGGAATTTTGCCAACCCTGTTTAACCATTCAAAATATTTAAAATGACTGGAAATACCAAATTAAACTTAAGATTTTAAGTATCTCGAGGCCCGACATCTCCTTTATTATATCCCTTTAACGACTTAACAACTATCAGACCACCCCTTACTCTCCGCCTCTCGAGTTGAGTGTCAATTCAATAGCTTCATTTTCCTTTCATAACTTATAATTACGCATCCCCTGTATCATTTTGGTCATCCTTCTCTGCACTGATTCTAACAGTGCTATATCCTTCCTGTAATAGTAAAATAATATATAATCAAGCTAAACGTGCTTCATATTTAAAGAATAAATTTCAACATTACTTACTGTTTTTATTTGGAGTGTAGTGGTCTCTCATGATAGCCTGCAACCACTTCTCTGACACATCCTCACTTCTTGGAAAAAAACCCACTAACTCTTGGTCCTTTTCGATAATTCCCTTTACAATTTGGGACAACACATGCAAGGCATGTTTACCTCAATAAATAAGTCTCAACTTTCGTCCTATTGGAGACACGACGTGACCTCTCACGTCCACGTCTAAATCAGCACTGATGAAATGAAACACTACTGTTGTCTCGTCCAGGGCTCCCACAAATCATTCAAGGAAATTCCCCAGAGAAACCCGAAAATTCCCTAGATCGATCAAAATATTCCTAAAACTTGTATATGAAGCAATAACCATAATTTATCACATATGAAGGTTAGCATAAATACATATGGAATGAAAATTGGTCCTTTATTGTTATTTACATAAATAAAGCTCTATAATCACAGGATGTGAAGCAAAATCTATCTGTCTATCTATATACTTAGGCACATTCTCCCAGCTGGGAGGTGGCCGGCTCGAGACAGCTCCAGAACATAAATAAAAAACAAAACAAACATAAGAAAAAAATATTTACGGAAATTTCCATATGCTTAACTTCAAAATCATAGGGTACTATGGTGTCTCACCATAGAAATACATATTGCATGAAATGGTTCTTTTACTGTTATTTACATAAAAGAAGCTTCATAATCACAGGATGTGAAATAAATAAATATTATTCATGGTTATTTCTATAAATATTTCTTCTTAATCATAGAATATACGGTCTCTCTCTCTCTCTCTCTCTCTCTCTCTCTCTCTCTCTCTCTCTCTCTCTCTCTCTCTCTCTCTCTCTCTCTCTCTCTCTCTCTCTCTCTCTATCTCTCTCTTTCTCTCTTTCTCTCTTTCTCTCTCTCTCTCTCTCTCACACAGTTATTACAAATTGGATATGATGAGTTATGTTGTTTTTCTTGCTCTGGATCTATAGAGGACCGTCGCAGTCCACCAGTAATACCTCTATAGAGGACGGTCGCATTTCTTGGGTTAACAGATATCAGGATTCAGACTAACCTAAACTAAATACACTCCAATTTTACTACATTTAGGTTAGGTTAGTCTAATAATCACAAAAATATATGCCAGTCATCACAATCAACAACAGCGTTCAAAGTTCATGGAACCACTTTTTACTTTTAATATTGTCCCTCAACTTTTCAAGGTCTTCCCTCCATGTTTCACTTATTTCGCTGGGAAAGCTACATGATTAGACTGAACCTACCTTACAATAGGTTAGCTTGGGTTAGTCATGACCTTGTACTGTAGTATGTACAGTATTTCCCGGTACATTCCATCAAAAGATATAAGAATCAAAACACATTTAGGTTTGGATAAGTACGATAAAATCTATTTTGAATGAGTAAAATATTTCATTTACTTTTTACTTATTCATTTGAATAAGTAAAATCTATTTAATTTACTTTTTACTTATTCAAATGTAGTCCTAAGAAGGAAGCACAACTACGTAAAAAAGTATATACCGTTATATAATTTACTTTTTACTCATTCAAATAAGGAAATATGAATACATAAAAAGTGTTTTATTCATTAGGTTTTACTTATTCAAATAGTCTCAATAAGAAATAAGTAAAAAGTAAATACAAATTAGACTTGGCCTAACCTAACCAAAATACCATGATCCATTCGGCATTAGGCCATGATCCATTCGAAAGGTTAAGATAGGCCTTATGCTAAAAAACTAATTTTCCACTCTGGCAACAGTATACTTAGCAAGATATCAAATAGGTCTAGGCTACCAATACAAAATCAAATTGGCATACAGGTACCAGCACAAACCGTGCAATGTTTTAAATAATTGTATCTCTGGCCATTAGGCTACCTTGAAGAAAGAAAAAAATAACTTTTAATAGGATTAATAACATTTTAAATTTCCCTACCAGAAGAAACGTGAGGATGGCTTGGGTTAACTTCCTCATAGTCCTAACCTCGAGGTCGATGTAGATGTCGATAATGAATGTGTAGGATGTAGGCCTAGGGTGCAGTTTTTTGCATAGATCCCCCAAAGGCCATAATCCCAAGGCTTTTCCCTTCAGACTGATTTCTTGCAATAGGCAATAAGAATATATTAACAACTTACTAATCACACGAACAAAATAACAATTACATAGAACTTACATATGTACTTATTCTGGGAATGATGACACTGAGCACACAGTGAGCAGGCTGAGTAGCTCCTGTCATGTTCCTGGTCCGAGACCGTCAGACCCAGCTCCACACTACCACCCTTTACCAACCACGCCTTTGTATCGGCTGTCACCCTGACATCCTTCTTAATATTCGGCATGCATTTTGTAGTTTGTAGTATAATTCAATTTCATTACCGCTCATAGATTACTTGTAAACTAAATTTTTAATAATTATTGGTAAATATGAACAAGTACCCAGAAAATCCCCCACCCCCCAAAAAAAAAAAAAAATTTCCCCCAAATTCCCAAAACTTTAGCAGGTTCCTAGATTATTCCCTAAATCACTCCAAAAGTTCCAATAGAGGAACAAAATCCCTAAAAGTGGGAGCACTGGTCTCGTCATCACTCTCTCACCCCCCCCAGTCGAACAGACCTTCTCTCTCGTGGGCCTCGCCTCTGCCCGCTTGTGCAGTGAAGGGATTATGGCTGCCAGGCGACCCGCCTCCCACCACTCTTCGCCCTCCTCCCCGTGCCTGCAGCCACTTATATCTAAATAAACACTACATAACACAGTCTTACCTTACGTCACCACGGACATCACGGATAGTTTGCCCTCGTCACCACAGAGGGTCCAGATCATCACGAAAAGGCACCCACACATAAACACACACTCTCGCCCTGCTGGAAGCCAGGTGAGGAAGCGGGGGACGGCTGGCTTCACTGCCGCTTCAGTCGAGGTGATTCGAGCAGCCGAGGCAGTGCGCGAAGCACAGGCATTGACCACTCAGTGCAAGAAGGCAACATATAAGTACCGTGAGTGCTGCATGACAGCACATCAGCTCAGTCACATTCAGATCACGCATTAGTATATAAGGTTAGGGCAATGGTAGAATAGGTGAACGTACGTAATACAAGCCAGCGATTCGGAGCACAGCTCGCCGTGAAGCAAACGAAGGATGCCTGAGACACGATAACACTCAAATGACTCGTATGTAACTTTTGAAGTACACAGCAACGTCACGCTAAAATCCTGAAATGATTGCATCAACATTCTGCTGTTACGTGATGTGTGACTGTAATTTGTGCATCATCGCCTCGCCACGCCGCTCTCTGGCTCATGGTGATAGGGTGTTATGTCGCCGCCTGACAGTCTTCTGGCGACAGTCGCAACCCGCCGTGAGCTCAGGGCTGCTTTCTCAAGGTCTCCTCTCTCTCTCTCTTCTCTCTCTCTCTCTCTCTCTCTCTCTCTCTCTCTCTTCTCTCTCTCTCTCTCTCTCTCTCCTTACACAAACACATTAATACATTTTTCCTTTATGATTCTGAATTGGATTTTTTTCTTTAATCTGGACAAACAAACACACAAAAACACACACAGACACACACACGGAGAGTACTCCGTAGTGTAGAGGTAGTACGCTCGGCTCACAACCGAGAAGACCTGGGTTCGATCCCCGGGCGGAGAGGAGGCAGATGGGCTGTTTCCTTAAAACCCGAGCCCCTGTCTCCCCAGCAGTGAATGGGTACCGGGTGTTAGCCGGGGGTTTGTGACCCACCTCCTGGGGTGGTGGCTTCGGCCAACACTAAGGATTTATGATAAGAATGTTGAGATGGAGACGGGGCCATACGAGTGCAGCTCAGGCCTATAAAATACAACTACATGAATACAACTAGATGAATACACACACACACACACACATGATCGGTAATAATGAGCTCCAAGCTCGCACTGAGAGGGTGCAACTAGCGATCGCGAGCCAGCTCGCGTGGACAAAGACCATGGGTGAATGACACACACACACGCACACGCACACACACACACACACACACACACACACACACACACACACACACATACACATACACACACAGACACACACTGTGTGTGGTATGTGTCAGAGCTGGGCGCGCAAATTTTTTTCCTTAGTCCGCATAGCGCAAAGTTTCGCGATCGAGTCCGCAAGCGCAAAAGCGTAAAACTCTCGAAAAAAGGCGGAGCGCAAGCGCAAAAGCGCAAATTTCTAGCGCAAAAAAAAAACTAGACCGCAAATAAAAACATTTAAAGCGCAAACATAAAAGTTAAAGCGCAAACCTCATTTTTTAGTCTGCAAACTGAAAAATTCTACGTTAAATTAATATAAAGTGTATAAATGATTAAAAGATTGAATGTTTACAGTATTTGACGCATTTATTGAACACAAGTTTATATAAAAAATAAGATAATACTGTCAAAACAACACAAAATAGTTGAAAAATGAAAATACACAATACTAATATTAGTCCCCCTCGTCACTGTCCTCCAGCTCCCACCGACCCTTAAGGAGGTTCATGTTACCCTTGAGGAACACCAGCTTCTCGAAGTTCTTGGCCGTCAGACTCGATCGCTTCGGCCTCATGACGTCTGAGCCCATGCTATACGATAATGCAACGTTATAATGCACGTTATAATGCAACGTTATTAGCACCTTATAATGAAAAAACCCAATTCTTGCATTATAAGACAAATTAAAGTAACATTTTAACACAAAAAAAATTTCAGCATTTTGTTTGCTATACGATTATTGCAAAAATCGCTAAATTGCGAAAATAGTTTTTACGTAATTCTAAATAAAGTAAAATTAAGCACGCGCCCCATAAGTTAGCTAATGAGCGCTCATCTAAACCGTAGCAGTAGCGTCGCCATATCGCGCAACAGCCAACAGCAGAAATGCCAAAGTCGCAAACGTACATTGCATGTAAACTACAAATACTTATATATTATAACATTATGGAGATATTATTCACAAACTGATTACTGATTATTCTATTGGTGGTAAATATCAGTTGTTAACCTGAATATCCTCGTTCATCCGTAGGGACGATCTGACATGCTTACCAGATGAATCCGTTAGTTAGAGATTAATAGAGAGGAGTGGTGGAGCGAGCAACACACACAACCACCACTGACAGAGGCTACGAAGGCACTGGCTCGCACTGCTTGCAGCTTTCTGTGCCACACTCGACCGTGGCATGAGCTTGCTCTTTTCTGCAGCGTTTTTTAAATAAAAAGTAAACTTAAATATAAATGCTATATTTGACGTCTCTTTAATTTTTTGAATTTACGTCATTTGAATTTCTCGGCAAAGATTTTCTACTAAGTTTGCGCATTTGCGGGCTTATAAAATATCGAGAGCGCAAACTCCAAAAGCGCAAATTTTCGGCGTTTTGCGCATAGCGCAAATATTTATATGGAGCGCAAATTGCGCTTGTGTGCATTTGCGGTTTCGTTTGCGCTCCGCCCAGCTCTGGTATGTGTTTGTGTTTGTGTATGTGTGTGTGTGTTTGTGTGTGTGTGTGTGTGTGTGTGTGTGTGTGTGTGTGGTGTGTGTGTGTGTGTGTGTGTGTGCGTGCGTGCGTGCGTGCGTGTGTGTTTAGAGTGGTGAACAACGGTTTGCGCGCTGGCTAAGCACTAACACCCAAATTCTTGCAATTCGAACCGAGTTTATGTAACTTTCAATTTTAAGCTGAAAAAAGTCATTTGTTTACCGTGTAATATTTGTTTCCAATACTTTTAGCTATATATTTTTTTTTTTCAGTTTCTGCCGGTTCACACTTCACGTTTTTGCTATGTGCGTCTTGTTATCGTGACGTCACCGTGACGTCACGATGACTTTACCTCGTCTCACTCCCGCTCGCTCTTATCAGAAGACATTGCAGTATAAAACCGCCTTGCTTTCCTACTTCCTCTTTTGTACCCCATGACACACCTATTACTTCCTTCACTATATCCCCTTTCACTCCCTGCCCTACCTATATAGCGCTACAATCCCTGACAACAGGCTATTGCAACAGTTACAAGTGGATTCTGTATAGCGGGGGCCACAGGTGTTGCCATATCGCAGTCGTGGCGCTATTTTTCAAGTCACTAATAATTACTACCTATTTCACGGCCTGTAGAGGGTGTTGATGGCGTAGTGTGATGCTGTAGGAAGAATGGTATATAGTAGCTACTAGAGGGGCACGTGAGAGGGTTAGAACTGGAGAACACGAGAAATAACGCAGGAAAATACACATGAGGTAGTGGTGGTGGTCGAGCTTACATTCAAGCAGCGTTGCCGCTGTTCCGCCTTCAAGCAGCGGGGCACAAATATTTTCACATCATGTATGTCTTCCTTTACTAATTTTGTCTTCTAAAATCACTGATAATAAATATATTTTAAATCAGACCTTGGAAACAGCATTATTTTGATATTGCAAAACTTAGTTACGTATAATTCTATAAATTGTGGCACCACCGCTCACGAAAGCCGCCAAAAAAAATGGCGGCTCCGAATCTTGGAGCCCGAGACGCACGTCTTTCAAGGTCACACAAGCAGGAAGTGACGTCACGGTGACGTCACGATGACGTCACGTTGACAAGCACGTAGCAAATACGTGTAGTGTGAACCCGCATATGTGTTATTGGTGTGTGTGTGTGTGTGTGTGTGTGTGTGGTGTGTGTGTGTGTGTGTGTGTGTGTGTGTGTGTGTGCGTGCGTGTGTGTTAGAGTGGTGAACAACGGTTTGCGCGCTGGCTAACTAAGCACTAACACCCAAATTCCTGCAATTCGAACCTAGTTTATGTAACTTTCCAATTTTAAGCTGAAAAAATTAATTTTTTACCGTGTAATATTTGTTTCCAATACTTTTAGCTATGTTTTTTTTTCAGTTTCGTTTCTCAAAAAACAGTGGTGTCCATTAACTAGTTTTTTTTACTTGGATACATTCTCCGTTCAGCAGCCTGTGTTTGCCCTTGATGTTCACACGCGCCTCGCAGCACCTGAGGCGAGAGCGAGGCGGTGTAAAAGACTCGCACCTTCCATCTGGATGCCTCCTTGGATTATCTAACCATTGGGTGCACAGATTTATCATCGCCGAATACTTTTCTGCTAAACCATTACCTTACACCTTCATTTCTGTTACATATCGTAGTAATTCGAGATGCTTCTAGAAACTGTTGAAGGAAATGTGGCTAATGTGTGCAATTTGTGCCTTAAAAGAAGCATTAGATTATCTTCCAAACTGCCTTCCTTTATAACGCCGAGACGGCATCAGTTAAACTGTAAATTTGCAGTCTGTATCGATAACAGAGTGAAAAAACACCCCGCTGACTTTGTCCACCACTAAAACATCAATTATGTTTTATTTGTGTTAGGTAACTTAGACCTTCAAAAAAATTTGCACGAAACTGCAAATGACTCACGCTAATGGAAAAGACATGTTAACGTAAAATAATAATACAAAGGCTGAATTCTTCAAGCAAGAAGTAAATTAATATACTGAATGTATAGAGGAATGTCGGAAGTGAGAGGGTGCGTTGCGCCAAAGAGCACGTTGCTGCCATTAAGGATAAAACAAAAATAAAACAAAAAGCGATGCATAGATGCAGGAGTTAAAAAAGATGCATAACGTTGGTTCCTCTCTAACTGATATAAATGTTACTTGCATAAAGTAGTCTAGTGAAATAACATTCTCATAATAGTGTTGTCGGTTACAACTTGCAACAAACGGTGGTCTGTTTATCACACATCAAAATGGATGTTGCAGATGGAAGCCACCAAGCGTACAGCGACAACAAATCCAATAAAGGGAACTTGTCAGGTTCAAACACGTTCTCTCAATACAGTGTTCGCTGTGGAGGAACCTATTGATAATATTGATGCTGCTATAAGAAGTTAGATATATTAATGCTACATACTTTTATTACGTAGAGTCCCAGTCAGCGGACGATCCATGATGACATGAAGCACAGAATCAACAGCAGTAATACATATTCTGCAGCAACAGTTTAAGGAGAGCAAACAATGTTCAGTGGAGGTGCTGCACCACGCGCCACCAACCCATGGAACAAAGCGTGCCAATTGATTATTATCAATGACAACCTTTTTCCTTAATGGCGTGCATGGTAGGTTCTTTTTAACACTGCAGCTGATGCAATATATTGATTACTAGCATAGCAGAGGTGCCTGGCGTTGCCCGGATGCCATAGATGTAGATAGTAACACGAAGTGACCCGGATGGAGCTCCAACCCGTATTTTCTTCCGTGCATTATTGTGGGATGCATCTGTAACTCAAGAGACAAACTAAGTAAAGATCTGTTGTGCACTGTCGACACACGCAGAGGTGTCAGGGGTTGCCCGGGTGCCTAATATGTACATATTAACGCACGGTGGTGACGCTTAAAGAGCAATGACTTTGGTTTTCTTTATTCATATTTAATGTTGGGCTGCATTCTCATTTTGGGCATGCAACTATATGCATGTTCGTGTCAAACTTGGTTAAGGTCCACTGAAAAATTGCCATAAAAAAATATATCATAAAATTCTTTGAAAAAAAAATACGGATGTGAAAACAGAAATATATACAAGATAGAGAGAGAAAGAGAGAAAGAAAGAGAGAGACAGAGAGAGAGAGAGAGAGAGGAGAGAGAGAGAGAGAGAGGAGAGAGAGAGGAGAGAGAGAGAGAGAGAGAGACGAGAGAGGAGAGAGAGAGGAGAGAGGAGAGAAGAAGAGAGAGAGAGAGAGAGAGAGAGGAGAGAGAGAGAGAGAGAGAGAGAGAGAGGAGAGAGAGAGAGACGAAGTTAGTTATGTATTAAGAATTAAACAAAATTAAAAAAAAAAATCTACATTTGTGCCTATAGCGCCTGTAGGCAGTGACTTCTAAGGCTCGGATGGTAGGCCCTGGAGGTTCACGTGAGGGCTGTGATGGTTGGTCCTCGCCCGTGGTGGCGCAGGCAGGATTGTTATAGGGACGCCTGTGATTAGATCATTAGAGGCTCATGCCGCCGCCTTGTGTCCTCCGATGCACTCGCAATCGAAGGCACAAAACGTAAGTTAGTCAAAGCCTTCGTCAAGAAGACTGTGAATAATGTGTTAGTCACTATATCATGTATACGGACTATCCTTACTTCGGTTATCAAAGATTTACTCCTTGTGAAATATTGGAATACAACACTGATTCTGTACCAATACACTAATGATCATGATAATATATTATGTCTTAAAACGACGGTCTTTGAAGCATTATTCATTTANTCTCCTCTCCTCTCCCCTCTCTTTTCATCTTTTCCCCTCTCCTCTCTCTCTCCCCCTCATCCTCTCTCTCTTCTCTCTCTCTCTCTCTCTCTCTCCTCTCTCTCTCTCTCTTCTCTCTCTCTCTCTCCCCCTCTCTTCTCTCTCTCTCTCTTTTCTCTCCCCCTCTCTCTCCTCTCTCTCTCCTCTCTCTCTTCTCTCTCTCTCCAATGCCAAGTTGCATGGAAGTGGTCAGTAGAATAATGTATATTTATCTATGCTAAGTGCATGCTGAATGAATATTATGTGTTTTTCTACTATGGGAACAGTAATTTTTTAATTCCCCACACATTGCGATCTGCGTGCCTTCATAACGTTCATGTCACTAACTTATGCGGGGTTCACACTAAACGTATTTCCTACGTGACGTCACCGTGACATCACTTCCTGCTTGTGTGACCTTGAAAGACGTGTGTCTTGAGGCTCCAAGATTCGGAGCCGCCAATTCTTTTGGCGGGCTTTCTCCAGAATGCGGGAGCGGTGGTGCCACAATTTATAGAACATTATACGTAACTAAGTTTTGCAATATCAAAATAATGCTGTTCCAAAGTCTGATTTAAAATATATTTATTATCAGTGATTCTGGAAGACAATATTAGTAATGGAAGACATACATGATGTGAAAATATTGTGCCCCGCTGCTTGAAGGCGGAACAGCGGCACCGCTGCTTGAATGTAAGCTCCACCAACACCACTACCTCTGTGTATTTTCCTGCGTTATTGCTCGTGTTCTTTAGTTTTAACCCTCTCACGTGCCCCTCTAGTAGCTACTATATACCATCCTTCCTACAGCATCACGCTACGCCACCAACACCCTCTACAGGCCGTGCAATAGGTATACAGTAATTATTAGTGACTTGAAAAATAGCGCAACGACTGCGATATGTGGCAACACCTGTGGCCCCCGCTATACAGAATCCACTTGTAACCTTTGCAATAGGCTGTTGTCAGGGATTGTAGCGCTATATAGGTAGGGCAGGGAGTGAAGGGGGATATAGTGAAGGGAGTAATAGGTGTGTCATGGGGTACAAAAGGGAGGAAGTAAGGAAAGCAAGGCGGTTTTATACTGCAATGTTTTCTGATAAGAGCAAGCGGGAGTGAGACGAGGTAACGTCATCGTGACGTCACGGTGACGTCACGATAACAAGACGCACGTAGCAAAAACGTGAAGTGTGAACCGGGCCTTAGACAATAGCGCAGCGTTCAGTAGCTGTCACCCCCCACACCCACCCACAACTCCCTACTGAACGATACTGAACGCTTCACAATTTACATTGCTACCAAGATAGCAGCTGCCGAAATTAATCTCCGTGGCTAATATTATTGTTGAAGAATAACTTACTGATGACCCTGTATTTGATGCAGCAGAAGTTATAGCAGCAGGAAATTAAGTATTAAGGAGGCAAGAAGAGGAGAGCGAAGAGCAGAACCTTTCTTTTCCCTTTGTTTACATACCCTTATTGTGGCGCGAGCTGGCAACTCATTAGCGATCCACCTCCCAGCTGGGCTGTAGAGCATGGGTAGCTTGCATTAGGCATACTGTAAACTGACGTCAGTGTGCGCCTCCGTGTGCACCTGTGCGCGTTGCTTTACTGAACGCAGCCTTTGCCTGAAGACGCTATCAGTGACGCCTGAGTGTTCAGTGTATAGTAGTATACTAGTACTGCATTTCTAGATTTCAGTATTAGCCATGTTTTGGTTAGTACAAGTAATACAATCTCTGCTGTTTTGGCATGTTTGAGTGAGTTTTTATTGTGTGGGGGTGTTGGAGGTAACCATTGGATAATTCGGACTTGCGGCTAATTCGGCCCAGGCTTCCCCCCAATTAGATCGAATTATAGAGCATTTACTGTATAACAAGTACTGTATAACACATCGAAAGATGTACAGTTCTTATTAACAAGAATTTCGCGTATGTATGCAAATACAAGTTTTCAAAATTTCGGGCTGCAAAAATAACCAAACAATCTGGCTTGATTTGGCTTTCGCCATTTTAATATTAAACTATTGACCCTTGACGAAAACGGACGCAAATAAATTATTTCCATCTCAACGAGATCAATCATATGCATCTATCCGTTCTTTCCTACCAAATCAAGTTTGTGAAATATATTCAGTTTTTTTACTTTTACAAAACTTTGATATAATGGATTATTTATTGATGAAATTTTAATCCATTTATATCAGGGGGACGCCAGTCTCAAGTTGAATCGCTTAAACACTGTACCGTTTTCGCCTAGCTGCTACGGTTCTTGAGATATTAAGGAAAAAAAAATTTCACGAAATTTTCCAAGGCCTTCAAAATTTGGCCAATTTTTTTTTCCACCAGATTTTGATGACATTTGGTTCATAGTAGCTTTCGTACGTGCTGATCATAAATCTGGACTTAGTTTTTCGGTATTTGGTTTTGAAATCTCTTGTTGAGCCGTTCTTAGCTTATTTATCCCCGTAAACATATTGTTTACGCATTTTGCGCCCGTTTGCTGCTATTATCTTAACAATATATGTAAATACACAACAAATAAACATATAAGAACCCAGGCTATACTTAAAGCAGGTTTCTTCCACCATACAGTGTGTTGCTGCGCGCGCGTTTTCTTTGAGTCTGCCTTAAAGTAATCGTCCAGACCATTTCATCATTCCTGATTTAATGCAGTCAAAATATAGCCATGATCGAGCATATCAACAATATGTTGTCACATTTTGCATCCAGTCACCCGTTTTTAAATGATCCGCATTCAAAATCTGTAAATTCCCCGTGCTCTCAAAACACAACTGTTGATCAGCAGACGACGCACCATGGGTCGGCGACGTCACAACATTAAGCTTCCGAGCCCTGCCTGATACAGATGCGCGGAGACTCTGAGAAAAATGTAGTACTTGGGGAATTTTGGGTGTTTCTGATATTTTTTTTGTGCGATGTGGCATGTACTTGCATCCTGTGTGGGTGCAGCGTGGGGGCTGTGCCTTTACCGAGAGCTTAGCACCCATTTGCAAACTGTGGGGCGACGATATATGTGTGCAGATGTGTGCAGCGGCGGAAGCGGCGGGAGCGGCGGTAGTAGCAAGGCCACCGAGATGAGAGGGCTGCAGTACCCTGGCTACTACCAGCCGCTCCCCGTCGCTCCTAAGGTCTGCACACATATATCGTCGCCGTGTGGGTTGTGAATGGGTGCTAAGCTCTCGGGAAGGGCACAGCTTTCTTGCTGTGCCCATGCAGGATGCAAGTATGTGCTGTGTCGCACAAAAAATATACCAAAAGCACCCGGGATTCTTCTTATACTGTCTTTTTCTCTGAGTCTCCGTGTGTCTGTGTCGGGCGGGGCTGGGAGGCTTACCTCTTGTGACGTCGCCAGCAAGTTTCGCGACACGGCTGGAATGTGGCTGTTGTTTTTCCCGCGCTTTTTACAAAAGTCATGTTTTAGGGAAATAAGGCGTGCAAATGAATTATTTTTTGTGGATTAGGTATTTTGAATGAACATTCAACATATTTATGCAAAGAAAAAATGGGTCTGGACGATTACATTAAAAAAAATTATTCGCAAACTTGAATCGGAGTGCGCCAGTGATATACAGAAGGGAAATATACGGCCGGGGTGGTGGACTTTGTTTTCGCGAGGCGGGCTAGACCGGGCTGGAACTGGCTGGACTGGGCCAGGCTAGCGACCAGGACCGCCATAATTGGGCCACTGTTGGGAGAACTGGCGCATGCGCACTACAGTCGGCGGGGAAGACAACCAGGAGTTTCCTGTACCGCTGATAAGATCTGAAACACCATGATGGCCGACCGCCAAGTCAAAGTAATTTAACGAAAAATTGTAATATTCGCAATTTGCTGGAAATATCATCTTGGGAAATGAGTGTACTGTCAATAACACTATAGTCGGCACTGCACTAATGTCACCAAGCGCCATATATTACGAATTTTAACATCACTACAGACTTGTATGTGCCACTGAAGACATATGTAGTGTGATGTACATAATGGGCTAAATGCAAGAATGCTCGTCAAATCCCGGCAGGTGGATATTTCCGACCGTCGTATCTTCACCGGTGGGAATCTCAGTGACGTACCGAGGGAGGGGAGACCATGCGGCCATGCCACCCCCCCTTTAGCAAATAATAAATAATAATAAATAAATTATATATATTAATAATATATATATATATATAATATATATATATATATATATATATATATATATATATATATATATATATATATATATATATATATATCATATATATATATATATATATAATATATGTAATTATATATATTGCCCCCCCCTTTCAATTTTCTGGTACGCCACTGGGTGGGATATCAAGAATTGTTTTCAAATGCCCGGCCAGTGGAAATTTGTGCAGTCGTACAAACACAAGCGAGTCCAAGGCGGCATCATTATTTTTGATGTTTTAACATTAATTCTTTTACTAGTCATTTATCTTTCTCCCCATTAAATAATACTTTGTAGGTTCGCCTTTTGTCTGGGGCTTGATGTAAAAAAAAGGGCCCTTTCATGAGCTTGTAAAGTTGTGGTACTTTGAACGGCCCCCCAACTTTGCTCCACACAATGGGACCCCCCCTCCACCGCAGCCTGGTTTATCCCAGTTAACACAACATATAAGGCCTCCTGGACCAAATATTACCTAATTATGACACGGGGGAAATGTGCATTCAAAAGGATGTATGTTTTTCCCGAATATTTGAAAACTCACCTGTTATGGTGGGGAAAAAATAGAGGGAAATAAGGGCAGAGCGTGCGTGATACATGGTAAACGAAACCATGGAGTGTTTTTTAAAATTTTTCTTGCTTGTCGCCGCGCAGGCAACGAGTCGAGAATATTTCTTGCTAGGGGCCCAATGTAACGCCCCCTTTTCAGGGACATACAAGCGAGAGTCTAAAACTCTAATAATGACGCCGGGCACATTAGTGCAGTGGCGACTATAGATATATTAGTGTTGGATCGAATAACGAAACCCGACTACAACCCCCAAAAAATTTCCAAAACCCCGTAACCACAACTCAACCGCATTTCAGAAGCTTACAACCACACCGCAACGCCTTTCCCCTAAGTGGGTTGCGATTGTAAAAGTTAGTTAGATGTGATATCTAGATAGTATGCACGTGACGTCATGGTCAATGATAAAAAATAGCAAACAACTCTGGCCGTGCGGCGGGCCCGAGGAAACCCCGGGGGAAAGAGTTCTTCCCTAGTAATTTTCCCTTACCAAATATATTTATGGGAATACTTTTGTGCTGATATGTTTTAATTACTTTACCTTTTTTCCTAAAACTATAAGTTTAAATAATTTCATTATTGACAGTAGGATATAAAAATTTTCCGCTATTTTGGGCTTGCAAAATTGTGTTTAACATAAAGTATTTTGTAATATTTTACACCCCGGGGGGAAAGTCCGTCTGTCGGTGATTTACGTGGTGTGTGTGGGTGTAAGCAGTGGGGTTTTTGTAGTTGGGTGTACTAGTGAGCGGGTGGACCTTGGGGCCCCAGGGTTTTCCGGTTGGCCGTTAGGAGGGAAAGGAGGGGAGGAGGCAGAGTGGAGGAGACGCTGGCTGGATAAAACGTATTATTAGCTCCTTCCCTCCGCGGGCCCCCCCCCTTTGTATCTGCCGATGATTAAGGATGTGTCAGTGCCCCGATAAGTCAGCGCCTCGCAAAGTCATACCCGTGGTTGTGGCCCCTTTTCGCGTAAGCTTCGAGTGTGAAGACATAGCAATGAACAGACAGGTAACCCTTGTAGCCCTCTCTCTCTCCACCCCCCTCAGTACCCCTGTAATGTGACCTCCCAAAAAAATTGACGTGTAATACCCGTGTTTTCAGGACCCTTTTTTCCCTGGTATTTATGTAAAGGTGCCATCCCCGTTGAAACATTTGCCTCAGGATTCTGTCGAATCTCCGTCAGTAGGAAGGTGTTTAGTGAGGCGCCCCTTTTTGTGTAGAAAAATGAGTGCCTGCGTACATTTGGTGTTAGCAGTTTGGGGTTGATTGTGGAAAACTGTGGCCCGGGGGCTGAATAGGAGTGACAAGATGGCGGGCAAGGGGAAGGGGAAGGTAGTTGGGCCTAGGACGTCACTGAGGAAAAAAGTGGCGCGGTTCTAGTGGAGGGAAGCGTTGGTGCCAACCCTGCCCCTGTTGCGCGCGGGGCGCAACGGGCCCGGGAAAATGGCGGGAGAAAACAGGGGGGGGAGTGAGATGGCGGTAGCGAAAGGGGAAAAAAACGGGATCATGCCATGATGGGGGGTGTGTGGAACCCTATTTTCCCGCCACATCTCAGTGTCCCCCCGAGGCGGGCATTTGGACCCCGGGCGAGGCGTGCCCAGTCGTCCCTGTACTCTCTGTATTAGGGGTTAAGTCTCCAAAAACATCACCCCGCCCCCCCACCCCTTTGTGTTCCAAACCCCCATCATGGCGCAGTATCTTCGGGGGCTCATGGGGGGAGGCATGGGCGGCGTGAGACGCCCCGGCAGGTAGCGGCGCGCGGGAAAAAGCCCCGTGGTCCAAAAAAGCCGCATACCCCCAAGCCCGCGTTATACACCCAAACCCCGACATCACACCAGCCACTCAGCAGCAAACCCGGCCAACGCCCCGGGGTCGCCACCACCTCCTCCAGGGCCCCGGGGAGCGACCGTGGGGATTCGCCGGAACGTTTGAGGCTGGGGGCCCCGCGGGGGGACTACAGCAGCATCTGGGTTGGGCGGCACCCACAGCGGCACCCTTATGTCCCTCCTTTGTAAAAAGAGTGCAACAGGCATCGCGCCCCTGGGGAAGCAAGTGTTTTGGCAACTCCAACCACGGAGGAATCGACGTTGTGAGAAGCGTGGGGATGGACACGCGTATCATCGAGGTGGGGGGGAATTCTTCTTTAGCACAGGCATCGAGTGACAGTGGTGTGCGTTTTTCCCAGTGCCGCGCCAAAGCGAATGAGTGCGGCTTTTGGTGCCCCGAGTGCCCGTGCCCCTTAGAGGAGACTGCTCAGCAAAAAAAGTGATGGGGCTACGGCGCAACATGAAAGCGGGGGTATTCGTTTCTTCCCACGCCTGAGTCATTCAGTGAAAGTTTGCGTTGTGAAATTTTTTTAGGCCGCGGGAAAAGGCGAGTGACCAAACCCTTTGGCTACGTACCATTTTTGGGGGGGCGGGAAAAAAACCCACACCCCCCGCCCGTTTATGGGTCCACACCCACGAGGTGGCGGCAGCGGGGGGGCCCCCGGCCGGCTTAGCGGAAAGGAAAAACCCCCCCAAGACGGGGCCAGGCGGGGAAGCAGGCGTGTGCCAGCATGCGGTGAAATCGAATTGTACAGGTGGGCGTCGTGCAGAGGTTTGCAGCGACAGCCGTTGTTGCGGCCAGAAGGGGCAACTCGGGCCGGCCGTGTCCGGCCCTCACCCCCGCCGGGCGGCGCTCGTCCGCCCGCCCATCATTCGAACTTCACCACTACCACGAGGTGCAGTGATCGTTGGAGGAGTGGAGATGTCGGCGTCGTCTGGCCCGTGGTGATAGCTGCTCACGCCCTGGCCACCGGTACTACACAGCAGTGGCGGCAATGGGGCGCAAGTGTCTGTGGCGGGTCGCCTACATTTGGGGGACCTCGGCATATCCAACGTCAGCTCCAGGCTACACCACGGGCAGTCACCAACGGAGCCGGGGGCAGCATGCGGCCTCCTGGGAACCATCACTTTGTCAGGTCTCCGTGGGGACGTCTCCACCACAGAGTGGATCTACTAGCGAAGCGTTGCGCAACCTACCTCATCGCTCAAGGCACGCCAAGGCCCCTCGCTGGCTCCATCACACCTTCCGCGCCCCCTTTCCACAAACATGTGTGTGTGCTTGTGGAAGCCATCAGAGCACCCCACAAGAACCACGTCGCCCGGATCGCCCACCTCACGAACTGTAGAGGGAGACCGTCGATCGCCTCGAGGAAAAATGGTTCGTGGAGCACTCGGGCGCACTGTGTTTGCCATGGGGACGCACGCCGCTACCAGAGATGAGCGGTCCGCTCACCACGTCCACATCGGCCAGACACACGCTCCCCCACGCAGTCACGTCCCAGCCTCAGTCCCGCTCCACTTCTTGACGAGGTACGACGGACAGCTGGACGAACGATGTTACAAGGGCATATCGAGGTCCGGTGCCCGCAGGCGAGCCCACCGAATGGTGCTCCAGAATGGGTAGTGCCAAAAAAGGACGGAAGTCCCCGTCGCACGGTCGAATTCAGCGCATTAACCGTGCGAGCTCCGAGAGACACACCACACCAGACCGCCCGATCTCGTCTCTAGTCGTGCCCAACATACATTAAGACCGTAGCAGGGACGCACTACAGGGCTGCCACCAGGTCCCCTCGACGAGGAGGCCGCAAGCTCACAACATTCATCACCCATGGGGCGCTACCGGTATCCGCTCGCACCCCCATGGGCCCACTTGCGCTCGCAGACGCGGTCACAAAGCGTTTTGAAACACCATCACCGCGTGCCAAGGAAGCTCAAGTGCGTGGACGACACCTACTCCCGACAGCAAGCGTCACGGAAGCCTTCTGGCACACATACAATTTTCTCCAGAGGTGCATATGGAGAGCGGTGTCACCCTGCGACAATGACAAGTTCCTTTCTGAAGAGAGTGGCGCACCTTGCCGGCTACTCCTGGGCTGGGAAGGGTACTAGCCAAGCCGCGCCCTCGTCACAGCTAACCGACTTCAAGATGCCCGCCCAGCCCACCTGAATGAAGTGCGGTCATGGTTCGGCCTCGTCAACCAGGGTTCGCGCCCTTTCTGGCGGTCGCCCTGTCATGGAGCCCTCAGGAGCACTCAAGAAACCTGGTGTGGGAAGGCCATGTGTACTGGGACAGCAGTTGGAGAGTTGTAGGCGCTCTTCACCTCCGCCAAAGACACTATTGGGCGATTGGCGGGCCGAGGACTGCGATTCTATGATGTCGCGCACTACAGCAGTCCGCACTGGATACAGTCGCAGGGTATTGCTCATTGCCCTGCAGCAGTACTGCGACGTGTGTCTCGGAAGAAGTCCGCCCGCTATGCTGCCCTGGGAGGGTGGAATTGTGCCTTTGTGGCAGCCGACATACTCACAGCGGCCGAGAGGACACTACAGTTACCCTCGAGGGGGATGCGCTTGCCATCGCCTGGCCTAAGAAGGGCACGCCTCCCCCTTGCGCAAAAACCTCACGCTCGGTCACAGAACACAGCGCCCTTAAAAGGGGATTTCGGAGACAAGGAACTAAAGGGACATAGCCAACCCCCGACCTAACTAAAAGAGAAGACGCTAAATGTTCACCTTCCGCATCAAGTACCTGAAGGGCGACACCAACTGCGCGGCGACGCCTTGTCGCGCTAACCGATCCTGTCAGGTGGGGCCAGAAGGATCGGACGAAGACGATGAAGAGTGGTATGCCGCACAGCCAGGACCGCAGCACCCCCCCCCGCGGCAGCCCCCCGAGGACGAGGTGGGGCATGTTGTGACCTTATCCCAAGTGGAGGAAGAGGATGCACGGGACGAGGAAGAGAGTAGTAACGGCTCTGCGGGAACGAGTAGCCAATGACGGCGGGCTGAACGAAAGGACTGGGAGCCGCCGCCCCTCACCAGTACTTCACGAGCGGCGCCCACTTATCCTGCCACGGGAACATTCGGCCTTACACCTGTGACTGAGAAACACCGCGGCTGGTTCATACCTGCGGACCTGAGGCGTGTGCAGTCTCGAGAAACCTTCATGAGGGGCACAGCAGGGACTCAATGCTACGCAGGCGATTAGTCAGTCAGTCTACTGGCAGGGATTGACGCGGAGTGGAGCAGAAGAGGCGCCATAGGCGGATGCGATACGCACGCCCCCTCCAGCCCCGCAGAAACCCATTGCCATCCGCCCCGCCAGTACCCATTCCAGCAATGGTGGCTGATTTATTTGAACTGGACGGGCCACACACATATCGCGTCGTGACAGGCTCTCGGGATGGTGAAGTGGAGCACCTGTCAGGCGACGCCACCCGTGCACGCTCATCACGGTGTTCCGCGATCGTTCAAGCGCTTCGGCTCCCAGAGGAGCTGTAGTGCGCTTGGGGGAAACGAACCTCACCAGACCAGAATCCCAGGGGCTTCTCGACAACATGGCCATGTGCGGCTGAGGGTCTCATCAGCACTACCCCCAGTCAACGGCCGCGCAGCAGAGGCGCCGTCAGTGTCCAAGGGTTGCTACGCCGGCAAAAACACTGGCGCGGAACGGTACCGGACACCGACGCCGCTGCATGGGCCATCATGCATATACCCAAACACCCCCCCGCAGGCTCTGAAGCATCCCAGCCCAGCTGATCACAGGACTGTCAGCTGCCGGGAACGCCATACCTGTGGAAGCGTCGCTCATGAGGTGTGAGCGAGCGATTGTGGTTTGGCTGACTGCGGGAAGCGCGAACGGGCCCATGGCCCGCTCTGGGGACAGTGCAGCTTCCCGGCCCACAACCAAACAGCCCACAACCTCGAGCCCCTCACGCCCGGCCTACGGACCCGCATCCTAAACCCCGGCAGTGGGCGCTGGGATCGCGCAGGCACTGTCCTGGAGACTACGGCACCCAGGCAGTACTTGGTGCGGCTGGACGGCAGTGGGCGCACCACCATCAGGAACCGGCGCCACCTGCGCCCTCTCACGTGCGTTCAGGCGCACGACGACGGGACAACAGCGATGCCTGGCACCGCCCCGCCCAGCCAAGGAAGGCCTCAACGCCACAGACAGGCACCACGCCACTTGCTGGACTACGTATTAGGTAACGCCACCCCTCAGGCAACACACTGAGTGCCACACATATCACAAAATTTGTTTGTATCCCTCTTGTATCCCTCTTTGTAACCTCTTGTATTGTATCCTTGTTCACTCTTTTTCAAATGTTTCTGTTTTTTCATTACACCGCCCACGGTGAGCTATTTGTGTAATTGGGGGGGGAGTGTGGGGGTGTGTGGCAACCCTCATCTTCCCGCCACATCTCAGTGTCACCCGAGGCGGGCAGTTGTGACTCCGGCGAGGCAGTGACCAGTCGTCCTGTCAGCTCTCTGTAATTAGAGGTTAAGTCTCCAATAAACATCACGCCGCGCCCCCAGCCCTTCTGTGTTCCAACCCCATCACATGATGAAAGAAATGATGAGCCAAAATAGAAGTGAAAATGAGAGATTGATGAAAGAGATGGTTAACCAAAATGAAAATTTAAGTGAAATGAAACAAAATCTAAATTAAGTGCGAGACACACTGAG
The DNA here is from genome assembly GCA_016584305.1 of Chionoecetes opilio. Lineage (NCBI taxonomy): Eukaryota > Metazoa > Arthropoda > Malacostraca > Decapoda > Majidae > Chionoecetes > Chionoecetes opilio. Next base: position 61,848 of record JACEEZ010017101.1, read on the forward strand.
CAGAGGCTTATATTAAGCGAGGTACAAGCTGACGCGAGGCAGCATACTGACGAGGCATGCGCTGCAATAAGAGACGAGTTGAAAACTGACATCGAGGTGTGCCACGAAAGAATGGTCGAATTACACAGTGCCGTGGTAGAGCAGGCCGTTACCATCTCTGGAGTCACTGGGGGGTTGTGCGTGAAAGAGGAGCCTCGTGAAGTGAAGCCATAGGTTTCACGAACAGAGCCCACACACGCGGGCTCACACGAGTTTCCCCTATCAACGGCGGAGAGCGGAGCGGCTGCAGGGCAGTACACATCACTACACACACCCCCGCTCTCGCCACACACCCGACTCGCCCCGCCTGGCTTTCTTCACCGCTATACTACGCCCCCGAATTCTCCTCCACGAAGCGTGCACTCGCCTGTAGGAGCCACAGGGCGGAGGAAACCATCGGAATTTGATGGAACAGTGTCGTGGGAGGCATACCTGGCTCAGTTTTAGTTGGTAGCTGATGCACAAGGTTGGGGCGTGGCTGAGCGCGCACTGCAACTTGTTGTCAGCCTCCGGGGGGCGGCGTTGGAAGTCCTTGGGCACCTAACATCAGCCCAATGCATGGATTACCACCGTGTGGTGGAGGCTCTGAAGAGGAGATTCGGCCATCACCAGCAGGCCGACGTGTACCGTTCTCGCCTCTAAGGCAGAGTGCGGTCTAAGGGCGAGCCTTTGCCTCATGTGGCGCAGGACATCTAGATACTCGTCCGCCGTGCCTATCCTGTCGCTTCTGAGGACATGGTGGAAGAGTTGACGATGGACCACTTTGTCGATGCGCTGCAGAATAGAGAAATACAGCTTTACCTCAAGCAGGCACACCCGAAGGACGTAAGGGAAGCGCTGGCGAGGGCCCTAGAATTGGAGGCGTTCATGCGCACCTCTGTGGGCGGCGTGAGCACCATGGCACCGGTGAGACCCTTCCCCACCCACGAGTTCAAGGCCAGGCGTGCTCAGGCGCCCAGCACGCCCAGGAGTAAGCCACTGACTTATGGACGCTCGAGTCCCGGCGGGACCCGAGGCCCCTGCTGGGGATGTGGCCAAAAGGGGCATTTGCTGTACCAGTGTACGAGGGGACGAAGGTCACGTTCCCTCGAGAGATCGGCACCAAACGCTTTCCAGCCCTGTTGCAAGAGTTGCGGGGAATATGGTCACTTCTCCATCGCCTGCCCCTGGCCGAAGGACGTCGAGCAGGCGGGAAACGAGGGCCTCATCCTTTGCATTCACATGCCAACCATGGCCAACTGGGTTCATGTTCTCAGGTTTTGCGATGTGACCCTGACACCACACTGCTACTTGGTATTGGGCCCGCAATACATGTTGTTCGAAGGCATCATCTGTTGGTGGCAGTAAGGATGCGGGCTTGTCAGTTGTGGTGGCGAGTACGAAACGAAGCTCATTCAGTGATCTGAGATTTTTTGTTTTTTTACCATGCATGAGGACAAATCGCCTTGCGGTATCTAGGAAAGTAAGCACATCCTGGAATGCTTCCAGGCCCTGTAAGGCATCTGAATTTTTGGTGAGAGCTGAATATGCCGTTCGCTTTTCAAGTCTATATAGAGCACTTGTCGTGTCACATCCTGACAGAGCATGCACGGCTGGTAATGACTTGCATGCTGCTTTGCCGAGTTTAGTACTGATATGGTGAACAGGTATGAATCGTTCCTTTGAGACGAATTTCTCTGAGTGCCCAGCATGCATATATACTTCATCGGCCAGTGCTCCCCTGCTCCAGTAATACACCAACAAGACGAGGACATCCGTGTCGTCACACCGAATGATTATCCTTGGATGGTCTTTCGATAACATGATTGCATGCAATACCAGACGAGTGTCCGCCTCCTCTTGTGTGCTGTACAACCCCGCAAGACTGGACACACCCACTTCATTCAGAACTTTGACCACTTCTCCATCTTCAAATCCACCTGCCAGTACTACCGATTTATCTGCAGGCAGGAGATCTTGTCCATTGTCGCAGATGTACTGACAGATGAATGAAGCTAAACTAGCCTTGTTGGTACTACTGGTTTTGAGGAAGTTTCTGTAGTTCGGGACGTCCCTGTTCCCTTGTATCTGGTAGTTGAATCCGGAATCCATCATTCCTCGTCTGTGTCGTTCAGTCGACTTAATTGACTGTTCTCTGTCGTACCGGTCAAAGACCAACGTCACAACGTCAATGGAAGGATCCATGGCACTGTTCTTCAGAAGACGCACAATTCGGTCCAGAACCACCTTTCCAAGATCATTGAAAGTCTTGAAATGATTCTCGTTCAGGGCCTGACACATTGCCATGCCATCAATGAGGTATGCAGCAGACTGCGATGACGTCGGGGAATCCTGACTAGGAAGGACAAGAATTTCATCCGTATTTGCTTCCAGCTTTTTGGCAAGATCTGCTTTGTTGGTCTTCCTCATCGAACCATCGTCGTGGAACATTGAAGGCGGAACAGCTGCCAATTCGTAGGAGAGGACCTTGCGCATATCCACATCACGGTTCTTTGACACTGCAAGCAGTCTTCTGAAGCCTCCGTATCGATCATTATCTTCCCTTCCTTATCACTGGAAAGACACTTCCTGATAGCAGAAAACGTTTTGACTGCTGTCTTGGGGATTGAATCCCAGAAATTCCTCTTCTTTTCGTCCCCAAGCCTTTCTTTCGTGAACTGATTGAACATTTCCCGACCCTTTTGTGGCACTCCCTTCATCGACTCTTCGACTTCTTCTGATGCCACCTGACCACTAGTTATATTAACTAGGGAGGTTGCCACACTTTCCAGGTCAAATGGATCTTGGCATTGTTCCTTGATGTAATCCTTGATGACTTTAACATCATTCTGGTCCTTGGTCACTCGAGCATGTCCAAGTTCTTCATGTGTATTCTTGGACTTGGTAGGTGTACACATTTCTTTGAATCGTTCTGCGTATTCCCCGGTTATGTGGCGGGTCAGCAGCCAGCGAACTAAGGCTCCTTTCCTCAGTGTGTAACCGATGACACCACCTTGGCTTTTAGCCTCGCGATTGATACTCTGTTCGAGAGCCTGATCCGTAGGAACGCAGTTGAAAGTCCTTTCTGAGCGTTTCACAACGAAACCACCTTCCGACATGTGCTGAAACATTCGTGGAGTTGACACCTCCAAGTGACGCATTTCCGCAACATAGACTGGGATGTATCGTGCATAGTTGCTGCGGCCTGCCAGGAAGAAGTACGGTATGACTTCAAAGACGGCGGTAAGGTGCATTTCAAAATCAGCCTCACGGTCTGCCCGAAGTAACTTCAAGAGGGTGTCACCAGCATCCAGAAAGCTAATCCAGTAACGGAATATTGCTGATTGTTCTCTTCCTGTGTCTTTGAACTTCTTCATTGTACTGAGAAGAGATGATGACAAGCGCATTTCAATCTCCTGACACACACCAGTGCAGGCTTCCGGGGATTGCATTTTGAAGGTATTCTCTAGATCTGCAATTAAGTGCGTGGTCTCATCATCCAACCAGGGCAACTTGTTTTTCATTGCAAAGGTTTCGGCAGCTGATAGAAACAAGTGAAACAGTGCTTCGTGTACCAGTCTGATTCCTCTTAGAGCTCTGGCATACTGCTTCCCTTGCAACATCAAACTCACGGACGCATGAGCATACACTTCAGGTACTGTCAGCATGTTGTGGAGACCACCATCACTAAACAGCTTCCCTATACTGGCTATGAAAGCCATAGTGAGATGCATCCCACCAAGCCTCATCGTCACTCGACCAGCCAAGGGATCTGGCTCAGTCCAGAGAATCTGTTCAGCCTTGCTATATATTGCCAGGTCAGCAGTGACCAGAACATGTTCTTGTCCCACTACATTTGCAATTTCAACCAATTTCAGCAAAGTCGTGTAGATCGTAGAGAAGTCAGAGGGTGGCGCATTAATGAATGGGAGATACAATATTCGAGTCAGTGGAATTTCTCTCTCGCTAACTAGAGAATTGAATCCACCCCAAGCCGGAATACGTGAGGTTTCAGGGGGACTTGCACGGGCCATTTCCCAAATCAAGTCTTTTAGTATCACATCACTAGCAGACTTATCCAGTTCTTTGACTTCTCATTTCACACATGGTTCTGGTTTAGTATGGGGTTTGTTGTAGCGTTTGATTTCCTCCTCATCACAGCTCTGTGCATCTAGGGTTTGTAGGTTTGCTCTTGGAATGCAAGGTGTTTCTTCTGGCCTAGGAGACCTTTGATACAACACCACAGCCATTGAATGTGTAGTGTTCTTTCCGTCTATTGTCTGTTCATTTTGATCGAAATTGTCAATTGCGGCATCAACAGTGGTCTTAATAACATTCTCAGGATCATAGACAGAAATGTCACGTGGTATATGAACGTCAGACTTGGTTGACAGCTGGTCCAAAGCAATGGCAGTGAGGAATCTACGCACTTCATCATAAGGTATGCTGTGTCCAAAAGAGGACAGGTCATCTATCAGTTCTCGACTACCATGGTCGTGGTGCAGCTTGACACCTAAACTAAATGTTATTGGGGTATGGATTTTACAAACTAGAGAAATCATGTTGTGACATATTGCAAAAAGTCTCATTTCAATGTTTCCCATGTGAGTCTCAGATTCATAGCTTGTAGCGCTGTCAGAGTCTTTTTTTTTAAGTACACCATGCAACAAAATCATACAAAGGATTCGGAACAAAGTCCTTGCACTTTTTTGTCTCCATATTCCCACTAGAATCATAACGATCAGATTGAAATGTAATGTCACCGATACATTTCCTGATGATACCAGCTGCCTTATGCAAGACAACAGCGTCCTCTTCTGAATTGACATCATCAGAGGATTCGAGTTCACATTCACCAATTTCATTTACATGCACTTGTAGCCTCACAACGTGTTTCAAGGCCTCGGCAACTGTGATATCCCCTGAGCATACAAGATCAGACTTCCCAGGCTGGACGATGAATGAAATCCTGTCTCCGAAATGCTTCTGTAATTTCTCCGTCAATCTCCATGTAGTACAAGACTCGTTGGTTTTAGAGTTGACCTCTGCTGATATAGCGACCAATCGTTCATTCAGGACAGACAAGGTTGTGATAGAGATGGTTTGGACAGGACAGTCTCTTCAATCTCCTTACACAAACTTTTGAAGGCACACGCATTGTCAGATTTATCAACCTTAGCCCTAGCACTAGCAGCTTTAATATTGGTAAGCGAGATGTAATGCGAATAGCAAGAGCGATGCTATTTTGCATCCATTGCAAACAAGTCAGTGTTTGACAACATTTGCATTTGAATCTCATAGTCGTTTCTCTGAATGGCTGCATCAAGCACTCTTTGCCGTGTGGTGGGCCCCGTCCCAGTTGAGACGTTCGACAGTTTCTCCTTCCAGCTATGTGATTTCCCACATATGAAACAGCCTGATCGAATGTCAAATTGCGACGTGTCATATCACCGGAGACGAGACAGTCCAACCGTAGGCCCACTACCTGTTGCGCCATCGCCAGCGTCAGCACATGTACCATTGTTTCTTTGGGCTATCTGGATATTCCTCTTGTTCGTATAATTTGCTCTGCACTTTTGGTGGAATTTGATAACAGTATCTCCTTTTAGGATGTCGTTTTTCACTGGAAACAGCCGATCATAGACACCATCTTTACGAAGTTCGGCAGCTTTCAGAATGGATTTCAATCCTTCGACTCCAGGATTCTGGACAACTGGGTTATCAGCTTTGGTTTTGGATAATGAAGTCTCGCAAAATACGCAGCATTCGCAAAGACTCGTTCTTCTCCTCTTCTGAGTGGGTTCTTCTGGTGGTTCCATACTTTCTTCAACCTGCAAGGGGGAAAAACATACACAATTAGAAAGTGATAAAGTAACAATGAGTGTAATGTTTTGCGCAAGGGTTTCTTTGTATAACTGAAGACAAAGTACGAGTCAAAAATGGCCAAAAAATGGGTAAAACCCCTAATTTTGGGGTATTTGGGGGTCCAAATCACCATTAAAGTGGGTTTCAACCCCATATATTGTGAGAGTGTACTTGGCAGAAAGGAATTAATGTGATGTTACCAAGTTTTCAATCTTTGTAAGTGCCACAATAACAATTTTTAAGATATTCAAAAATTCTCAATTGTGTATGGGTGAAATGGGTTAAATGGGTTAAATGGCAATGTTTGAATTAGAATCTGGCTGTAAAACATCGTTTTTCACAAAGTAGACATCCTAACGAATCCAACGATACCTAATTTGCCTTGTTCTAAAGTGTGGAGGGGTCAAGCTAAATTTTTGGCTCTTGGCCGCTCCACTGCATGGGATTAACATATTTTCTCTGATTAAAGAAGAGATTTGTACATACGTTAATTTTGTACATATAAGTGATAAAACAATAGGACGTATTAAACTCAACACAAGTGATTATAGCCGCGCGTCATGGATAACTGGGTTATGAAGACCTCCCTGACGCCCATATCGAAACACTTGTCTCCAGCCCTCCGTCTCTCAGCCCTTCAGTCCTTCACGGGCGGTCTAAATCACGCGCTGACCACTTCGGATCACAGGACAGGCAGTGTTGATAAAAGCCTACAGCGATTTCAACCCACTATCCACCGATAAGTATCCTAGTTAGTTGATTAGCTAGGGTATTGTGTCGGGATGAGATAGAACATGGGTTTTGATTAGGTAAGACTCACATTAAATATATGTTTGTGATATAAATTTCCACACACCTATAGGCATTCGGCAGCATACCATTCATTGCACCCTTCACATTCCCCCTACAGGGCCCTACAACGTCCTGACCAACCATAAACAGCTCAACATGAAATAAACAACTTATAACATAACTTTATATGGCTTGTATATTAGAAAAACCTTCATCATGCGACCCTACGAGCAGTGTGCGAGTGCTCTTCAGCAACCTTAGCACTATGAACAAATATGGTGGAAAAACGAACAAATATGGCGGATGGATGTTCGCAAAGATCGTTTGAAAATACCTCTAAACGCGTTACGAACGTTCCAAGATCAATCTTATGCCCGGTTCACACTTCACGTTTTTGCTGGACGTAGTCTACGTGCATCTTGTCATCAGTGACTCACAGTACGTCACAGTGACGTCACTTCCTGCCGGTGTAATGTGAACACAGGTTCCCCGCGAGCACCACATTGCTGGAGCAGTGATGACGTCACTGACCTTGAGACGTGCGTCTCAGCTCACATTATTCGGAACTCCCAATTCTTTCTACGTAGCTGCGGGAGTGGCGAGGCGACGTCACTGTGACGTCACTGATTGCCACGCCCACGTAGACACGGACAGCAAATACGTGTAGTGTGAACCCCGCCTAAGAGCAAAGATGATCTTAGAGATCGTTACGAACGTTCGAACATCCGGCCCCAGAAGGGTAGAACAAGAAGTAACGGATTCAAGCTGGAAAAGCGTATAGATTTAAAAAAGAAATAGGGAAAAACTGGTTCACAAATAGGGTGATAAATGATTGGAATGGACTCAGTAGACAGGTAGTTAGTGCGGAATCACTAGAGAGCTTTAAAATGAGGCTAGATAAAGTCGTGGATGTAGGTAGTGTTAAGTAAAGCCCGGTTCCCACCATCCCGTTTGTACGGCCGCCGTACAACAACAATAACGTCACAATGACGTCACAACAAAATCTACCGCACCGCCGTACCTCTGTACGGCCGCCGTACAAAGTTAAATTCAAGTCATCTCTCCCGCTCGGCGGTGTCCGCTCGAGCCGAGTTGCCAACTGTGCCCAGTTACCACAAATACCACTCAAGCGGTGATGATGGTGACGTCATTGTTGTTGTATAGGGGGGAGATGCTGAGAAGTGCCATAGAGGTAAGGCGAAAAGAGCGCTTTACCGGTCTTCAGGAGCTTTTGTAACAGGCCCGGCTAAGGCACCGGCTCAAGGCTATGTACAGTCGATATTTCAGGCGCTTTTGCACTGCCATACACCTCCAAAGCCCAATGCGTGGGTGTGGTCCGAGAATCCTACTAGCCAATCACGCTGCCTGTCTGAGCGCTGTTTAGGCAGCTTCGACCAATCACAAGGCTTGAACACTTTAACACCAAAACAAGAATTTTAGTCCCTCCCTCCCTCACCTCTGCAATAAGGCAACGCTCGCCCCACGGCCCGCCGAAAACTGTTTGTCACAAGTATGACATTCATCACAGGTTTTGACCACTTATATATTTTTGCATTGGGACGTGCCACATACCATGATAATCGGAAAACTGTGGTGATTCCGAGACTGTGAGTGAAAATTTAATGCAAGCAAAAGTACAGGAGTAAGGAGGAGTTGAATAAAAAAAGGTGAAAGAAAATAAATGTTTATACACGATCTCATTTTGCTCTCATTATCTTATTATAGGTATAGTTTACTGTAATTTTTATACAGTCATGATATGCACTAATGTCTTGTGAAGATGATGGTATGTTCAGTTGTCCTAAATATCATCTGGTAGTATGATAATACCGTATAATAGTACAACATTTTAGTGCGGGCGGAGCACCCTTGGTGACACTTGTCTAGTCGCTTCGCCCGCCGCCCGCCCGCCAACCAACACACAACACAACATTTTTATCGCCAGCATATAAGCTTATTAAAACACCCTATAGTGCCGCATTTAGTCTTTCACGATCAATTCATACACACCTTGCAACACTATTATACGTAAACACCAATTGTTACGTTGTAGGAACTGAAACAAGGCTGTATTTGCCTTATAAACAGAAGATGAATGTCTGCCAAAGGCCAACAATAGCTCACTAAGTCAGGGTCTGACCATGCCTTATTTTCAGCGCCTTTAGCGGTGCCACTAAGGCAGCAATCTCGACTGAGCATAGTGGTGAGAGGGCGTTTCGCATTACCACAGGCGCCCTAGTGGATAGGGCGCCCTAGCTCGCTCTCAGCATCTGGCCCTAGGTGTCTTGCACGTGACGTCACAGTCCTTGTTGTGGCTGCGACAGACGCGGCTTCAAGCCAAATGCCGCCCGTCGGAGCCAGCTGGAGGACCAAAGGCCTCTTCCATTTGTGCCCAAGCTGCATGAACCAGTTCTTTCAGTTCAGGGTTGGGTTCTGGGTTCAGGGTTGGGTTCGCGTGTCACAAATGGAACGCAAAAACCCCGTTTTTTGTTTACAAACATACTCAGCTGGCGAGGCAATTTGAGAGAGAGAGAGAGAGAGAGAGAGAGAGAGAGAGAGAGAGAGAGAGAGAGAGAGAGAGAGAGAGAGAGAGAGAGAGAGAGAGAGAGAGAGAGAGAGAGAGATAACGAGAGAGAGAGAGATAACGAGAGAGATAGCGAGAGAGAGAGAGATAGCGAGAGAGAGAGATAAAGAGAGAGATAACGAGAGAGAGAGATAACGAGAGAGAGAGAGATAACGAGAGAGAGAGATAACGAGAGAGAGATAACGAGAGAGAGAGATAACGAGAGAGAGATAACAAGAGAGAGAGATAACAAGAGAGAGAGATAACAAGAGAGAGAGAGAGATAGCGAGAGAGATAACGAGAGAGAGAGAGAGAGAGAGAGAGATAACGAGAGAGAGAGATAACGAGAGATATAACTCAGCTAGCTGCTATGTGAAGGGATCATATCAAGTTTAAGATCGCGGGAACGCATGGCCCCCACCAGCCATGTATGCCTCTTTTATGCCGTCTGACATCCTCTCCAACTCGTGCATGCGGAAAACCCTTCACGATAAGAGAAATAGGGCCCAAGGCGACCATTGTTTGTTATGAACTGAAAACTCTACCCAAGCTACCCATCTCTCAATGTGAGTAGAGAAAGTTTACGGGTTTTGCTGAGTCACTACGCGCTTTGCCTCGGACCCAGGTTTTCGTGCGCAAATGGAACGCCTGAACTCTTGGGTTCCGTGAACTGGTTCTTGAAATGTCGCAAATGGAAGAGGCCTCAACAAACTCCACTTGCCGCCCGTGTTATAGTCATTTTCCCCTACCAAATATATGTTTATAAGTATAAAATATATACTGTTATCTTCGGAAATGTTTGTTCTATAATATTTCAAATAAAAAACCGTAAAACACGCTAAAGAAAGGCCATTATGAGACTCGCAAGAAATATGCATGAACTTGATATTCACCAACTCCAGCTCCCATTTAATATTTTGCTCGAAAACATTTTACATGGATGAAGCGGAATTTAATTAGCTTTCCATTGATATATTTCGTTATCTGATAAATGAATTAGAACCATGCATAAATTAGCGTTAACTAACTAAAAAGATCATGAAATCGGGTAATTTTTCCCGATTGATGAGATTATTGACCTTTGGGGAGGCGGTAGCGGAGTGGTTAGCGTCTCCGACTGGCGTTCTCGGTGACCCGAGTTCGATCCCCGAAGAAAACCAAAACCTTTCTGCACCGTCGAGTGGCCTAAGAACACCCACATGCCCTGTCCATCAACTCTACCTTCGATTGCGGGTGCATCGGAGGACACAGGGGGGCGGCATGAGCCTCTAATCACAGGCGTCACTATAAAAATCCTGCCTGCCCTCACCACGGGCGAGAACCAACCATCACACCCCTCAAGTGAACCTCCAGAGACTACCATCCGATCCCTGGATCACCACTGCCTACAGGCGCTATAGGCACAAATGTAAAATAAAAAATAATAAAACACGGGCGGCAAGTGGAGTTTGTTGGTCCTCCAGCTCTATAGCGGCCGTACAAGCAGGATGGTGGGAACCGGGCTTTAAGCCCGGTTCCCACAAGAACTACCTCGTGTAGGTCTCACGGCCTCTTGTAGCTTTCTTATTTTCTTATGTTCTTATGCCAAACAGTCTATCCACCTCATACACAAATTCTGCTGTATAAACCATAGAGGTACTCCATGGTATAACCAGCTGCCTGTGGAAGCTGCTTCCTCTGCTTTCATTGCTTCCATCAAGATCAAGATCAGTCCAAGTGTCAACACGCCGACCACGTAAACCTATTGATCATGGCGGCCTTTGAAGGTATATTATCCCTATCTGCCTCACCTGTGCCTTCCTGAGGAAGACTAATCAACTGTCCCGACTGTGATTAATTCACGGCTGTACACCAGGGCGAATATCGTCGATTTCGACATCACAGCCCTTCAACAACAACAACATTATCCCTATCTATATACTTTATTTAGGACATTAATCGCCATGATTATTACTGTATCTTATTCTTAATGTAGAGGAGCCAAATAGCAAACAAGAGTACCATTGCGTTGTGAATTCATGTGTTGTGAATTTACCGTAGATAACACTTTAGTCCCCAGCTGCAATAATGTCGCCAGCTGCCAAATATTACGAATTATAGGGTATTATTTTACACTAGAACCGAAATTGGTTAATATGGAGGAGAGTTTCACGTTCGTTTTCAGAGACACCAACTACTTTTTCTTGGCCTACAATAGGTGCTTGTTCTAATGGTGCTAGTTTTATTTTGCGCAAACCAAAAAAAAAAATATATATATATATTTTGTGGTTAAGGTTAGGTTAGGTTTCTTTAAAACCTATAAGATTAGGTTAGGTTTCTTTAAAACCTATAAGGTTAGGTTGGGTTAGGTTAGATTAGGTTAGGTTCGGTTAGGCTAGGTTAGGTTAGGTTTCATTAAAACATAAGGTTTTTTTTTTTTTTTTTTTTTTTTTTTTTTCGCAAAATAAAACTAGCACCATTAGAACAAGCACCTATTGTAGGCCAAGAAAAAGTAGTTGGTGTCTCTGAAAACGAACGTGAAACTCTCCTCCATAATTACCCCAAAATTCCCTACACAGTTGGGAGTATGGTTTCTTTTTACCTTAATGGATTCTAGGAAACATTCTCTATGAGCTTCCGTTGCAAATCATTACTTTTAGAGATACCGTAATGACATGTTGTTTATAGGGAGGAGAGAGACAAGTGTTTACGTCCGCCACACTCTTCTTCCTCTTGTGACCTGCATCGCCTCTGTTCTTCCCTTGCCGCGGACCCTTTTTTAATGCAGATTTGGCTTTAGTTAGGAGGTTAAAGCGTGGGATTAGGTTAGGTTAGTGAGTCTAAAGGTGGGGTTAGGTTAGTTTAATTTCATATCTCATATACACTCCTTCCTATTAAAAACATCTTATATCTCCGAAAGTAGTTATTTGTGATGGAAGTTCATAGAGAGTGTTTCTTGGAATCCATTAAGGTGAACAGAAACCACACTCCCAATTGTGGAGGGAATTTCGGCCCTAGTATAAAGATTTACCAATTATAGCATCACTACTGATTTTTATGTGCCACTGAAGATGATACACAGTAGTTTATATCATGACTGTTTAATCTATCCTGTTTCAGTGTTGTTTTATGCTTTGTATCTGCAAGTATATACGGTTTCAAATTTCACTACTCATTCTTTTTTCGGGCGACGACGACGGCGGTAGGACACTCTAAACATAAACACTAGGTGGCGACCTTAGTGTAGCCTGTGGTAAATCTTAAGAACAAGGGCTCCACCCCCTATCTTCTTCTTCTTATAGCCAACAAGCTTGGGGACATGGTGGGAAACTTGGGTTTTTGGGTGGGGGAGCACACACATAAGGAAAATGTGGCCCCCCACAAAAAATACATACCCTAGGGAAATTTCCCTAATTCATAGACTTTATCGGGGCCATATTTCCCTTATATGTGTGCTCCCCCACCCCAAAAACCCCGGTTTCCCACCATGTCCCCAAGCTTGTTGGCTATAAGAAGAAGAAGATAGGTTGAGCCTTTATTCTAAAGATGACAAAACTCTACAGACCTAACCTAGCACCCCTCCTCGAGCCCCTCGTGCTGTGCACTAACCTAACCTAGCCTGCCCTAACCTAACCCGACCTAACCTAACCTAACCTAACCCTACTGGACTTAGTTTTTCTCAAGAACCTGAAATTTAATATCGGCCATGTAGGCAAAGTAAGGATTGGCACTCATTAAAATCTAAACAGATGTGTTAAGGACAGTAAGTATAACACGTAGAGCCAACATTTGGGTCAGCTTACCGTGGAGCCCTTATTCCTAAGATTTTCCACACAAAATGACACAGACTCTCCAGATAGCCTCTTCTAACTTTCCTGAAATCATGGATGTAGAAATGTAAGTATTAACGCCACCAGACGTCTGTAAATAAAAATGAAATGTTGTCCTGGCGACTTTAGTGTATTCTACGGTATGGATTTGACTCCTACATAACACCAAAAATACGTGTTTCTGACGTATTATTTGCTACCCACCCGAAAACCATGCATTACCACAGGTCCCCAAGCTTGTTTGGGGGAAGGGGAGGAGTATGGGCAAACGCTACTGTAGATAACACTAAAGTCGCCAGGACAACTTTTTTTTCGATGTACAGACGTCTGGTAGCGTTAATACTTACATTTTCACATCCATGATTTAAGGAAAGTTAGAAGGGGCTATCTGGAGAGTCTCTGTCATTTTATGTCTTGATCTGTATCATATTATGGCTATAAATGAACAAATTACAAAAATATCACCAGAGTGGCGACCTACACTAAGATAGCCAATTAGTGTTTATGTTCTGAGGCCCGTACCGAGAGTCGTGATGAAGGTCGAGCGACGAACAACGAACGACCGAGGAAGGGTACCATAAAAGGGATATTTTTCGGAAGGAAGAGCAACGACGACGGACGAAGGTCGGCACGAAGACACGGGGGTACCCGTGTCTTCGTGCTGACCTTCGTCGCTGCTCTTCGTTCCGAAAAATATCCCTTTTATGGTAACCTTCCTCGGGCGACGAAGGTCGTCGCTCAACCCTCATCACGACTCTCGGTACGGGCCTGAGTGTCCTTCCGCTGTCGTCCGCGCGAAAAAAAAACTAGTTGCGAAATTTGAAACCGTTTATACTCTCAGACACAAGGCATAAAACAACAGTTTTTTTTATGTGATAATCTTATAGAACAAACATCTACAAAGATAATAGTATAACATTTATTCTGATAACAGTATTTGGTGTAGGGGAAAATTACACTGGAAAGTAAACTTTTTACGCATAGAAAAGCCCCTCTGAGGGCCTCTACTACTTTTAGATCTTTAGAGGATAACTATTTTTAGATCTTAGCCTGTTTTTGTGAATTAGTTTTCCTGACACGTGGGGTGAGCCTAAATAATACAATATCTATCTATCTGTCTGTAGTTCTGACCAACTTGTTTCTTACATAAATATCTCTCAGAGGGCAGGCGGCCATGGCAGAATAGCCTCCACCCCTCGTCCAAACACTCCCTCCTCACCTGTCCAAGCCCAGGGTTTTCTCTCTTTCATTAAATGTATCTCATGTGTTGCTAGCAGTTTATTTTGTTCCAATGTATGCTGCCAGACCTGCTTACTGCTGGATCACTGGCAATCACTGAGCTGCTTTTTAAATATGAGACACTGTTGCTAATGATTATAATTACAGAACAAAATAAATTGATAAAAAATAATACTGTTAGGTCGTCACACATTTGGCATGTTCATATTTAGAACCTTCACATTTGGCAACTCCCAGTCTATTGCGGACTCATACTGGGACTGGGAATCATATTGTCCCAATTAGCGATTATTTTCCCACCAGAAAACACCAAACCATATTTTGCAACCATATTCTTGATTTTAGAGAATATTTCTCCCCCATGGAAATGTTCTCTAACTGTTCTCGGTGTATTTCCCTGCCAAGAGTTTATCTGTTTTTTTCATTTTATTTGCATGTCATCTCTTGGTATCTGATAATGGGTGATAAAAATAATGAAGATTTAAGCCATCAAATAAGTAAAATTGGGTTGACTCTGAGGGTTTTGGTTCCAATCAATGTTATCCCCATGTAGCTATTGTTTTAGTCTTTTGCATTTGGCAATGTTTCTCTGGCACCAATTATGCAAGACCCAACTGTAATGCCTTTAATGTACCACAGAATCTTTAGAAATCCATATCCCAGTATTGCCAATTTGAGTACAGTTGCATACTTCTCTTTCCTTCCCCAGAAATGGGAGTCATGCCTGAAATAGCCAAAGCTGTTGAGGAGATGGACTGGATGTAAGTATCTGTCTAGTTGCGTTTACATGTTTATATAATTACAGGATTAAGTCAAGTTTATATTATCCTGACTTTTTATACCAAATGATCATACCCCAAGTTCCTGCCTACTGCTTGCACACGCCACTTCCTCTGATTGTGCAAAATGGAACCCCTAGTTTAGGGCTAGCTGCCTAGGGACTTCAGGAACCCTAAGCATCGCGATAGCAAAAAATTAACCACTCGACTGCGAAACTTTGTGTATATATGCACGAAACTTGAAATGGGGAAAATTTAGAGGTACACTGGTACCTTGACTTACGAGTGCCCCAACTTACGAGTTTTCCGAGTTACGAGCAGACGCTCGGTTGATTGTTTGCTTTGAGTTGCGAGCCAAAATCCGAGTTACGAGTGAGCTTCAGATACGCCGCCGCTAGTTGGCGCAGCGAACGCCACAACATCCGCCTAGCATCCCGCGTCTCACTCGTTCACTTCACGTGGTTACCTCGCCGTGGAAGCATCTCTGTTGTGTTGTGCTCACACAGGCGAATGCAAATGGCGGAGGGTGAGTGCAGTATGTTTAGCGGCAGTTCCACCCACAGCTGCTTCCAATAGCTGATACACAGAGTATAAACACTGGCGAATGCAAATGGCGGAGGGTGAGTGCAGTACGTTTAGCGGCAGTTCCACCCACAGCCGTTTCCAACAGCTGATACACAGAGTATAAACACTGGCGAATGCAAATGTCGGAGGGTGAGTGCAGTACGTTTAGCGACATGTCCACCCACAGCTGTTTCCAACAGCTGATACACAGAGTGTAAACCCTGGCAAATGCAAATGGCGGAGGGTGAGTGCAGTCCAGTCATATAGGTACAGTAAAAAAATTGGGGTGGTTTTTTGGGGGCTGAAACGGATTAATGGTATTTCAATTAATTTCAATGGGGAAAATTTATTTGATATATGAGCAAATTGAGTTACGAGCTCGATCAATGAACGAATTAAACTCGTAAGCCAAGGTACCACTGTATAACGAAACCTTGTATTCGCGAACCAAGACTCCGCGAAACTTGGTGCACCACTGTACACTAGGGTCCCGCATAAAGCGTGTTCGCATAAAGCGTTTCCCCTATAAAGCGAACGACTTAAAATATAAAAATTAAAATTACTATTTTTTTTTTTTAACCCCTTCACTGCAGCTGGTACAAATATGGTCTCTCAGCTATTTAAGGGTTCACTGCGGCTGGTACATATATGGTTTCTGTATTTAAACTGCGCGCTTGATGATATTATAGGTAAATATTCGTTGTGATAGGCTTGTATGGCAACAGTGTCAAGTGTTGCGATATAATATAACCTCATTTTCTGCTTGCGTGAGTTAGTGTGACTAATAAGTTCAAGCGGTACAGTACGACGTGTTGACTCTGCCGCGCCCTCTACTTCAACGGCGAGGCTAAATAGTCAAGATATTCAATATATTCTTGATGGATATAAAACAGAAGTATGAATGAATGAATGCATGCATGAATGAAGCATTTATGTACCAAAATAAGCTGTATTATGTTGAGTAGTAAGTAGTTTCATTGTGCGTCTGGCAGCACGGTCACGGCCCTGTTGCTGCACTTTGACGTAACTCTTCACTTAGCTGGTAGCCTCCACCAAGACGAAACATAGATTTTCTGGTATGGAATGAGCATCCTATTCATTTAGGCACTTTAAAATATGATCAGTAATTATTTTATATTTTAATTAAACCTGCCGCACAGGGGGGTAGGCCTATGAATTTGATATCCGCAGTGAAGGGGTTAAATATATAAAGTTCCAACATTTTCATTAGGAACGAATTTGATCATATAGAACGATTCCGCCATCAAAGTAGGGCAAATCCGAAGAGTTCTCGTATATAGAGCCGAAATATCGTACAGAACCTGAGCAGGCCGCCATAAGAAGGCTTGCGGCAGCTTGCGTTTTCTGTTAATTCGAGGCACTTTTCGTAAGCCGGCTTGCCCAGCTGGCGCAAGCCGTGGCAAGGGTGAGTGAGTAGCAACGGCGGTAGTGACCGCGAAATTCTCATCCATTATTACCAAAAAAAACATTCCTGTGAAGTATATATGTTGTGATCCATTCACAATATCGTCAGTTATCGTAATTTATTGATGGCTTCCATTCGAAGGTACACTCGTCATTGTTGTTGTTGTTGTTGTTTTAGGGATGCGAGGATCCCTTGGGGAACACTACGAGCCCTGGTGATGTCCTATGATGCTATCACAGGCGCTGTAGTTGACCTGTCTTCCTCAGGAAGGAGTAGGTGAGGCGTATGACAGCGTGTTGCTGTGAGGGGGGGATGCCAGCTGCCGCCAGCAGGGTGGGCAGGTCAAAAGGTAGAGGCGGGTGAGAGTGACATCCAGGACGCGGGACTTTTTCCGTATCCACAGCTGAGGGGAAGAGTCACTGCGGTATTGGCCCATGGAGGTGTTGCAGAGGGCATCGCGGAGTGTGTTGTTCCAGGTGGAGCGGCAGACCCGGGAGATGAGGCGTGTGGTTGTGGAGAGCGGCAGAGGGAAAGGGGTCGTGTTTACCTCTGTTAAGGCCATCTTGGCCGTCATCCACTCGGCCATTGACAACCCGTCATTGTGGTTTGGTGTCGTCGTTGGTGTTTACAAGTTATCAGCTGTGATCGGGCCCCGCCAGTTCTGGCGAGGCACGCAAGCGAGAGTTAAGCCAGGTTTATGGCAACTTGCTTTTGAGTCACTAACTTAACCTAATCCCACTCTTTTATCTCCTAACTAAAGCCAAATCTGCATTAAAAGTGTCCGTGGCAAGGGAAGAACAGAGGCGATGCAGGTCACAAGAGGAAGAAGAGTGAGAGGCACGCCGCACGTAAACTAACACTTGTCTCTCGCCTCCCTATGAACAACATGTCATTATCTCCAAAAGTTTGAGTCCAAAAGAATGTTTCCTAGATTCCAATAAGGTAAACAGAAACCATACTCCCAATTCAAGGTATCAGCGTTTGTATTTCAGGGTCTAAGCCGCCAGATGGCCATAGTGTCGTCTCTCAGAAATGGGGACAAGGTGCTTTAAAGTAATCAGTTACGCATTTTTATTGTTTTGTTTATCAGCTGATGCTGTACTTCAATGAAGTTTTTAGTATCCAATGTATATCATAATATGCATACACTAATATTAATAAAAGAATTTCATCGTTGAGTGAAAACTAAAAGATTTAGAAGGACATTTAACAAATACCAATAGAGAGGCCTGTTACAATGTTAAAACAGTCAGTTCTTACAGAAATGCCAATGCAATGCAATAAGAGACTATATTGAGCCAACTCATGAAAGGAAAACACATGTCATTGTCTGGAACTATTGAAATAATGACATAGCATTATGAAAAGGTGGCATCCTTATACCGCAGCCTGTCACGCTGCCAGGCACACGATAAGCTGTGAGGGCTGGCCCTAAACAATAGCTACGAGTATGATGACTGTGTTTGTGTATGCTGGCAGAATGCAAGTCTGATTCAAGAAAAGAAGTAGAAAAACATCCATGTATGGCTGAAGTTAAAGGCTGGGTAATATTTCCTTCAGCTAAGAACGAACTAAAAGGAAGAAAGTTGGGAAAATAGATGTAGACCATGGAGGTCTATATGGCAGCTGCATGGCGAGTCACCTTCCGCCTCCTTTCTTTAACCTGCTTAGTTTAGCACCACACGACACCACACCACACTTAGTCCTAGTTTAGACCATGCACACGAGTGGTGGTGGTGGTAGTGTAGTGGGTGGCAGTGTGTTGTGTTGGTGGTGGGTGGTAGTCGGTTGTGGTGGTGGTGGTATATTAATATGGATAATTTCATGGATGGGGATGAAAGGTGGATGTAGGTAGTGTTAAGTAACAGGAACTACCACGTGTAGGTCTCCCAGCCTCTTGTAGCTTCCTTATGTATCATGTTCTTATGCTCTATCTTTATATTATAGCTATATAACTGTGGTGGAGGTGTGGTTGTCATGGTAACGGGTGGCGGCCGGTGCTTTTGTTTACGTTTCTCAGCCAATCAGCGCGCGATAGTCGTACCTGGAGTCGCAGTTATCGTACTGGATCATTTAATTAAAAGATTATATATATATTACCCAACATACATAAAAAGAAAGAGAAAAATGCACTGGTCAAAAGTACAGGGAGGTCCCGTTATACGAGCATTCGGTATACGAGAATCCGATGATACGAGATGTGTAAATTAGGGTCTATTTTCAATATATGAGGTCGAAAATCCAATGCTACGACATTCAAACTGGGATGAGTAAAATTACCAAGTTATTTACTAAAGTAAATTACAAGTTATTTACTAAAATTATAAAGTTATTTATTGACTATATCATTTTACCTAAGGTTGTACAGTACGATAATCAATCTGAAAATATGATAATTCTGGTGGCTCGGTACGACAATGTGGCCTACAAAAATTCACATCCTGGACGATGTACAATGATTCAGATGCGCAGAGACGAGTTTGTGGGCAGTGGAAGAGGTCTGCGCACCCCTCCCTTGTCCCTTACCTACCCTACCCTCTCGAGTCTTCAATCCTAACTCCCCCCTTTTTTGCACCCCCTTCCGCCTTCTCCCCCATTTTCTCATTCACCTCCACCCACCCTCTACTCCCTTCCCCCTACTCCCATGACCACGTGGTGATGCCACCCACCCCCTACTCCCTACCTCCTACTCCCATGACCACGTGGTGATGGGGGAAGGGGATGGGTGGTGGATCCACCCCCGTTTTAACCACTCACACCACCAACAACGCCTTCTCCACACCCCCCCTCGTTTCCCCACCAACACCATCACCCCCTTCTTTATTACAATCCCCCTCCCCCGTTTCCCCCCTTCTCCATTACCAACACAACCCTGTTTCTCCCACCTTCATCTCTGGCCCGGCCCCTTCCTTCTCCATCACCATGGCAACACACACCCATGTGTGAGGCATGTTGCATGAGGCATGGCTCTTGACGCTATCGTGATACGTTCATGGCACTGTCGTGGTTATCGTAACTCTATTGTGACGACAAAATGACCGTTGATTTTCCATTCGTGGCATTGTCTTACAGCTGTCATGACTCCATCGTGACCATCTTACGACCATCATGACACATACGTACAGGCAGCGTGACATTGTTGTGAGGCTATCGTGGTCTGCGTTTATCGTGGACAAATTTCACGATAGCGTCAATAATCAAATTGGTGGCGCTATCGTGGCTCGATTATGGAATGTGTGAAGGGAGCTAAGTGATCAAGGGGAGAAGGAAGAACTCTAACCCAGTCATCCCTGCAAACGCAGTCAACCCTGTTTTCTCTCGAGCCTCGGAGAGAAAACAGGGACTCTCAGCTGACTACTTGCCAGCTTCCTGTCTCCCCACACAACATTACCACTTGTGAGTGTTATGCATGTTTTATGTTTAATTAATGTGCAGCTATGTTATTTTGTGTGCTATTTTCTCTTTCAGAATGCTTTTTCTACAGAATAGATAGTACAGTGTGGGTAATATAGATGCTGTGTGTTTGTTGTGTTTGCTATACAGGGAGGTCCCGAAGATACGAGCAGTTAGGTTCCACCTGGCATACTCGTAAAGCGAAATCTCGTATAACGAAAGACATAACTAATGGTAAAATATAGGTTTGGTTCCAGGACCCCATCAATTAAAAGAAAGAAAAAAAAAGAAAAAAAACATGTTTTTCAAGCTAAAATAAAGTATAGCAAACGCAACAAACTCTCAAACTCTCAAATATAGGGCTCTATATACCACACCACCGCACCACCACACCACCACACAAAACACAGTGAATTAAGAGTGTGACAGCACAGTAGGACAGAGCACAAATAAGTCACAATAAGCACATTAAGTAAACCAGCAAATCACTAAAATAGACTCACAAGGCACAATACATACAAGCAACAAAGACGTTGTATGTACTCCTGGGGACGCCGCGTGATACACTAGACTCGAGAGGGTAGGGTAGGTAAGGGACAAGGGAGGGGTGCGCAGACCTCTTCCACTGCCCACAAACTCGTCTCTGTGCATCTGAATCATTGTACATTGTCCAGGGTTGTGAAATTTTGTAGGCCACATTGTCGTACCGAGCCACCAGAATTATCATATTTTTGTGAATTATCATATTTTGACAAAAATATGATAATATTTCGTTTCAGCCGATAATAATAATAATAATATTTCGTTTCAGCCGAAATCAGGTGTCATATAGGCTTGTAAAATGTTTCCACGAATGTGTGGGCAAGAAAGATACAGGTGCAAAGGAAGAAATTTGGCACAGAAAGTTATATTTCGTCTTTTAACTCATTGTCCAAGCGAGCGAAACGAGCTTTTAGCATTTATGCTAAAATTCGTAATATATTGTGCCTGGCGACATTAGTGCAGTGGCGAAAGTAGTGCATTAGTGCAGTGGAAATAAAATGTGTTCGTAGCCTTCACAACAACAGTGTCTTTTAGCGTCGCCGAGAGGCAGGCCGCTTGTGTTAGGCCTCATATAACCACTATAACTCGTGTTTCTAATGCCGTTATAGGTGTTATTTAGGGTTAGCGTGGTGTTATATACGTGGTAGGGTGTGTGTGAGGTGTTAAATATGCCATTTCAGCCGTGGGTACAGAGCGGAGGAAGAATAACAGAATAACAATTATGAAATACCACCACCACACCACCACCACCATCAGATTGATTATCCTCATATATTTACCTTAGGTAAAATCGTATAGTCAGTAAATGACTTTATAATTTAAGTAAATAACTTGTAAATAACTTGTTAATTTTACTCACCCCAGTTTGAATTTCGTAGCATTGAATTTTCGATCTCGTATATTGAAAATAGACCCTAGTTTACACATCTCGTATCATCGGATTCTCGTATATCGAATGCTCATATAACGGGACCTCCCTGTAGTTTATTTTAGCTTGAAAAACACGTCTTTTTCTTTTCTTGTTTTTTAATTGGTGAGGTCCTGGAACCAAACCTATATTTTACCATTAGTTATGTGTTTCGTTATACGAGATTTCGCTTTACGAGTATGCCAGGTGGAACCTAACTGCTCGTATCTTCGGGACCTCCCTGTATAGAGAAAAATGTTCATGTATTGAGAGATTTAAAGTTGTACACATTTTTTTTGTCTAAGCGGAGACGACACTATGGACATCTGGTGGCTTAGACCCTGAAATACAAACGCTGATACCTCGAATTGTGTAGGGAATTTCGATCCTAGTTTAAAATAATACCATGTTCTGGTATGCATGGGTGTGAACAATATAAATGTACGGGTACAGGTGGGAGGACTGATCGGACCAATATCAATTTTTCCCATAGGTTATGTGTTTCACATAGAGCGAATTCACATAAAATAACCTCGTTTATCGACCAATTTCTCCTTTTATGTGGGACCCTAGTGTATATGTATTGTCATTATGCATTTGTAAGTATTTATTTATTTTGCTGCTATGGTATCCTTTAGTAACCATTCTACAGTCATAGTTTTAATGTAACCACATTGATGAACGTGCAGGTTACCAACGGACGTCCAGAATGAGGCCATACCACTTATCCTTGGTGGTGGCGATGTGCTGATGGCAGCAGAGACAGGAAGTGGCAAGACAGGTGCGTTCTGCCTGCCCATCCTGCAGATTGTATGGAGTCACTCAAGGACATCCAGCAGGGCAAGACATCAAAGGTCATCACGAAGGTAAGTGTGAACAGTGCGCAGTTCAGGTTCAATTGAAACACTGTCAGTAATGTGTCAAGCTATGAATTGATNCTTGCCGATGCTAGAGACTGTCTGTTCATCTAGAGCCCCCCAAACCCCGGACCTTGTCTTAAGCAGGGACCTCAAGCCCCAAAGGCTTTGCCTCCTCGTGCAGCACCTCGAGAGCCATCACCAGGACCTCCAGCGACTCGGCAAATATTACTGCATCATAGGCAAAAACAAGATCAGTGATCTTGGTGTTGTCAAGGGATGCTCCACAATCACTTTGATCTACAGTATCCTCCCGAGTTTGGCGCTTGCTTTCTTCACAAGGCATAGCGCTAAACTTGAGGATCGCGAAACTCGGGTATTGAAAACACTGTAAAAATGCTTATTTAGTCCGGTGCGAGGTGTAACGTATTTTACGGCTTATAAGACTCACTTTCTCCTCCCAAAAATGCCCTGAAAATACCCCGAGCCCCTGTCCACCCAGCACTGAATGGGTACCGGGTGTTAGCCGTGGGTTTGTGACCTGCCTCCCAGGGTGGTCGGCCAAAACTAGAGGACAGGAGACGAGGAGGAGAGGAGAGGACCTACGAGCTTGAGCTTGAGTTGGGAGTCACCCAGCTGATAATGTCGGTGAAGCCTTTGGTCCGGCGTTCTCCCACACACGTAGTATTCTGTTGGGAGAGAAGCAAAAGAGGGAAGCAAAACTAGGTGTTTAATTTTCCCCTCATTCCTCTCTCTGCATCACATTCATACGGGGTCCCCCATCACTGAGGGGCTCCCTGCCTCTCATTCTCTCTCATGCGTCAATCAATCATTGGGGGCATACGCCGGGGGGCGCGTCGCTTCGCCCACCCTACGACGCCACTCCCGAGGGTCACCACGCGCGAGTTCCCATGCAGGCTCCTTTCCCATACCAAGCAGCTCTCGACAAGAAACATCAACTTGCCCCAGCCACGAGCCTTGTGGGCGCCCCCTTGGCCTCCTCCACGCCGGATTGTCTCTTACAGATACAACCCGATGGGAAGGATCGGTTTCAGGGTAGCGTGCCACATGCCCATATAGCCGAAGTTGGCGCTGACGGACTATGCAGGTAATAGGCCTCGATTCAGTCTCACGGTGCAATCGCTGATTTGACACGTAATCATCCCAGCGATACCCCATGATTCTGCGAAGACACTTATTACCAAAGGCATTGATTCGTCTCTTCAAGTCAACATTCAGTGTCCATGTCTCACAACCATAGAGTAAGACAGGGATCACAAGTGATTTGAAGATCCGGATCTTTGTCCTCCTGCACAGGTACCGACAACGCCAAATACTCCCGCTGAGCGAGTCCATAACACCGTGGCTATGCCAATCCGCCGTAAGACTTCTTGACGTGACCCGCCGTCATTATGGACTGCGCTACCAAGGTATGTAAAACTTTCCAAGATCTCAATGTCCTCGCCACATGCATGAACAGACTGTACTGCTTCATCTAGTAAGTCTCCAAACACCTGGACCTTGGTCTTGAGCCAGGAGACCTCAAGTCCCAAAGGCTTTGCCTCCTCGTGCAGCGCCTCGAGAGCCATCACCAGGACCTCCAGCGACTCAGCAAAGATTACTGCATCATCGGCAAAAACAAGATCAGTGATCTTGGTGTTGCCAACGGATGCTCCACAATCACTTTGATCTACAACCTTGTCCAATACCCAGTCCATACAAGCGTTGAAAAGTGATGGGGCAAGGACGCACCCTTGCCTCACTCCTGTATTCACAGGAAAGAAGCCGGATACACCTGCCCCACACTTCACAGCACTCTCAGTCCCAGAATACAGACCAATTATCAAACCAATAGTCCTTGCAGGAATCCCTCGAAGTCGCAGAAGATCCCAGAGTGACTCACGATGCACTGAGTCAAACGCCTTCTTGAGATCAACATAGGCTGCAAGCATCCCCTGTCGAAACTCACGTCGGCGTTCCACCAGGACACGAAGCGTTAGGATACGGTCCGTTGTTGACTTACCAGGCGTGAACCCAGACTGCTGCGGTCTCTGATGCTTCACCAGATGGCTGCGAATCCGTGTCAGCAATAGATGGGCAAGCACCTTGCCTGGTACGCTGAGCAGTGTAATACCGCGGTAATTGTTGCAGTCCTGACGGTCCCCTTTCCCTTTCCAGATAGGGACGACCAGCCCCCTTTTCCAGTGAGGAGGAATGGTACCTGATTGCCACACGGCAGTCAGGACAGCATGCAACCCGTGGATCATGGCCTCACCCCCAGCTTTGAGGAGCTCCGCACTGATATTACAAACACCAGCTGCCTTTCCACCCCTCAACTTTGCTACAGCCTCTCTGACTTCGTCAAGAGAGGGTGCGGTTTCGTCAATGGGAGGATCGGCATCCACTGCCTGTAACCCAGTGGTGGAAGCTGCTCAGTTGAGGGTCCCACCGTGAACAACTGCCAAAAGTACTCAGCCCAACGAGCCATCTGCCCATCCATGTCCGACACGAGGCGCCCATCTGGTGTTCGAATAGCATTCGCCCGAGAAGGAGACTTGGAACGGAGCTTCTTCAGGGCTCGGTAGGCGGGTCGGAGGTCATTAGCGTTCAAATGACCCTCGACATTCTCATGCGTGCTCTCCAAGAATTCTCAAAGAATTCTTTTACACTTTCAGCCACACAACTGCCACTCTTCCACTTAGCACACAACCCCAGCAGGTACTCCATCTGCCTATCCACACTCCTGTCTCTCATCTCTCGCCATTCTTCCACTCAGACTTCTCCTACCACTACCTGCAACATCTTTGTTCTAGCATACTCATACAGTTCACATTCCAGCATCAAGTACTCTACAGTTTCATCCACACCTGTCTCACACATCACACACGTCTTGCTAACTCCATTCTTCCATCTGTAGCTACATGCGACTATTTACCTCTTTAGCGATACTTGATCTTGATCTTGATATTACCGTAAGGTATAAAATCTTTCTCTGCACCGTCGAGTGGCCTAAGAACACCTAGATGCTGCCCATTAAGGGGATCGACCGTTTTTTGTGGGATTTTTTTGATATTGAGCTACGGTAATGATATGTATACCATGAATTAGAGACACCATGTACAACAATTGTAGACCAAGAAACATAATTTGTGGCTTTTATATTTTTCACAATATACTTTTTTTTTTGTGATTTTTTGGTTAATTTGAAATGCTATCTACTCCTATGATAATTAACCTACACCAATGAAATAAATATGGTACAAGAACTTTGTTCAGACCATCAAAGTTACGGAGAGATAACTGAGTAAAAAGGTATGGTTTGCAGGATATGAATTTTCAAATTTTCAATCCCATTTTTACCACTCAAACACACACAAAAAAAATCTGACAAAATGTTCCTCTGTCAGATATGATGAAAAGCAAATCGTAACTTTATCTTATCAGGTTTGGGCATATTGTGTACTTTTTTTCATTAAAATTGGCCCAAAACTAAAGAAGGAGATATAATTTGAATGTAAAAAACTCATGTTTTGAGATACGGGCCTTTTAAGTTTTTGAATACCTGTGAACAAGCATCAGTAAGTGATATAATGGCATTACATTTTTTTTTATGAGCTATAACACATATAAAACAAGATTTATTTACATTCAATCATAAATGTTCATGTTCTGGTATAAAATCTTCAGTCTTTAGGCTCCTGGTCCCCCCCTGCCTCAGCATGATCAGCATGAGGCAGGGTATTATCTCACTAAGAGAGGGTATCAGAGTTGCCCAAACTACTCATTGTTGCCAAGTTTTTGCTTAGAAACCTACATGGGCATCCCGTAATTTGAGGTATCAGCGTTTGTATTTCAGGGTCTAAGCCGCCAGATGTGGACATCTCTCAGTGTAGTGTCGTCTCTCAGAAATGGGGACAAGGTGCTTTAAAGTAATCAGTTACGCATTTTTATTGTTTTGTTTATCAGCTGATGCTGTACTTCAATAAAGTTTTTAGTATCCAATGTATATCATGATATGCATACACTAATATTAATAAAAGAATTTCATCGTTGAGTGAAAACTAAAAAATTTTAGAAGGACATTAACAAATCCCAATAGAGGGGCCCTGTTACAATTTTTTAAACAGTCAGTCTTACAGAAATGCCAATGAAATGCAACAAGGGACTATTGAGCCAACTCTGAAAGGAAAACAATGTCTTTGTCTGGAACTATTGAAATAATGACATAGCATTAGAAAAGGTGGCATCCTTATACCGCACCCTGTCACGTGCCAGGCGCACGATAAGCTGGAGGGCTGGCCCTAAACAATAGCTACAATTTACGATGACTGTTTTTGTGTATGGCGGGCAGAATGCAACTCTGTTTCAAGAAAAGAAGTAGAAAAACATCCATGTAGGGTGAAGTTAAAGGTGGGTAATATTTCCTTCAGCTAAGAACGAACTAAAACGATGAAAGTTGGGAAAATAGATGTAGACCATGGAGGTATATATGGCAGCTGGATGGCGAGTCACCTTCCGCCTCCTTTCTTTAACCTGCTTAGTTTAGCACCACACAACACAACACCACACTTAGTCCTAGTTTAGACCATGCACACGAGTGGTGGTGGTAGTGTAGTGGGTGGCAGTGTGTTGTGTTGGTGGTGGGTGGTAGTGGGTAGTGGTGGTGGTGGTATAATATTAATATGGATAATTTCATGGATGGGGATGAAAGGTGGATGTAGGTACACACAAACCTCGATTTCCCGGACCTCCATTTCCCGGATATCGGATTTGCCGGACAAAATCCGAGGTCCGGGGATATGTCAGTCCCAGACAATTTTTTTTTTTTTTTTTTTTTTTTTTTACGTTGAAATGCCTGGTCCTGTTCGTAAATTGACAAAGTTGTCCGGCGGTCCGAGCGTCTTCTGTCATCCCTGGTCAGTGTTCGCGCCTCCCGCCAGGTGGCAGCATGCTCAGCGGTCGTATTGTTTACATTTGGGCACACGACACTCACGGTTCACCTGCACAGCCTCCGTTAGTCCCCTGACCCCCACTGCCCCTGGTGCAGGAACATCTCTTGAGACTATTGAATACTTTCTGCTGCCTCCCGCCAGGTGGCAGCATGCTCACTTGCTCAGCGGTCGTATTGTTTACATTTGGACACACAACACTCACGGTTCACCTGCACGGCCTCTGTTAGTCCCCTGACCCCCACTGCCCCTGGTGCAGGAACGTCTCTTGAGACTATTGAACACTTTCTGCTGCCTCCCGCCAGGTGGCAGCATGCTCAGCGGACGTAAAAGTCCGCGGCGGGGTAGTTGATATTGGCGGTTGCCGGACAGTAAATACTAGAATAGGATAAACGTCCGGGGGTGGGTAATGGCATCGTTTTTTTTTTTTTTTTTTTTTTTGTTTAGAGGATAATTCCTGGACTGTTGCGATTCCCGGACTTTTGCGGTTCCCGGACTAGTGCTCCCCCCTATTAGTCCGGGAAAACGAGGTTTGTGTGTAGTGTTAAGTAACAGGAACTACCACATGTAGGTCTCCCAGCCTCTTGTAGCTTCCTTATGTATCATGTTTTTATGCTCTATCTTTATATTATAGCTATATAACTGTGGTGGAGGTGTGGTTGTCATGGTAACGGGTGGCGGCCGGTGCTTTTGTTTACGTTTCTCAGTCAATCAGCGCGCAATAGTCGTACCTGGAGTCGCAGTTATCGTACTGGATCATTTAATTAAAAGATTATATATATATTACCCAACATACATAAAAAGAAAGAGAAAAATGCACTGGTCAAAAGTATAGAGAAAAATGTTCATGTATTGAGAGATTTAAAGTTGTCCACATTTTTTTCGTCGAAGCGGAGACGACACTATGGACATCTGGCGGCTTAGAACAACAGTGAATCAACAGTGCTGGCAGGCAACCGCTTGCGACGCTGACTCGCTGCACCACTTACAACCAAACCACCAATATTGCTATCACACACATCAATACTAACACCAAGAGCCATTTTTTCTTCATCATCTTTCACTTCATCATTACTTTCATTACTCACGCTCGGCAGCACATGTTGGTGAGGATCCTCAACACAATTGTCGTCATTATAACTGAGCTCACGTGGATCTTGGCCTGCACTGTAGATAGAAATATTGCTGAAAACTCCACCTGCACTGATTCCTGAGGGCCCAGGCAGATTTTCTTCACTCAAACTAGAATGCCGAGACATTGCAGCACATGATGGTATCAGTTTCACAGTGTTGTAATGATAATCCAGAGTGTAATAATAAGGAGAATAACAATGAAGGTACGGATGTGTTGCCGCTTGTGGTAAACACAAGGTACAATAAACCCTTCATGTTCGCGGGGGTTAGGGAACAGAGACACCCGCGATTAGCGTAAATCCGCGAGCATGACATTAGTCATTCATTTACCCATAGTTTTTTTTTTTTTTTTTTTTTTACGTCACAAGGAACTGGCCAAGGGCACAACAAAAATGGGTAACACAAAGCCCGCTAGTTGCCAGTCCCTATAAAGAAGACAGTAAGAGAATACAATACAAACAGAGGGGTAAGCCTATTTAGTTCGGGAGGTGTCTTGTTACTCTTCTCTTGAAAATATTTAAGTCATAGGAAAGTGGAAAAATAGAAACAGGAAGAGAGTTCCAGAGTTTATCAGTGAAAGGGATGAAAGAGTAAAGATACTGATTAACTCTTGCATTAGGAAGATGGACAGAATAGGGATGAGAATGAGTAGAAAGTCTTGTGCAGCGAGGCCGTGGAAGGGGGGGAGGCATGCAGTTAGCAAGTTCAGAAGAGCAGTGAGCATGAAAATAACGGTAGAAGAGAGCAAGAAAAGCAACATTGCGGTGGTGATTTAAAGATTGAAGACAGTCAGTCAGAGGAGAGGAGTTGATGAGACCAAAAGCTTTTGACTCAACCCTGTTTAGAAGAGCTGTATGAGTGGATCCTCCCCAAACATGTGAGACATACTCCATAGATAGATAGATAGATAGATAGATAGATATTTACCATACATGGGCGGATAAGGCCCCTGTAGAGAGCAAGCAATTGGGAGGGAGTAAAAAAAAAAAAAAAAAAAAAAAAAAAAAAAAAAAAAAAAAGTGGGGGGGGAGGTTGAAAACCCGTGAGTAATCAAATCCGCGAGCCTTAAGCCCGCGAACATGAAGGGTTTAGTGTACTGGCAAGATTAAGTTTTCTTTACTCTGGCTGTGAGAAGCATGTGTCCAATCAAAGGGCAGAGCATGCCACAAAAGCTGTTTTCATTGGTGCACACTGTCACAGCTGCCACACACCCTACAGAAGCACCTTGGATGTTGGGACTTACGACTGTGACTATTCAGCCGGGCGCTCGAGCATCAAGTCGACAATTTGGGTTATAGAGTTAGGGTTAATATAGTGATTTACTTAAAATACGTTTTTTCTGGGGTTGGCGTGTTGGGCCCTTCAGACACGCGACCCCTCAAGTGAGTGTAGATATTTTGTTTTACTTGTTGTATTTTTTATTCAAGTTTATTTATTGTAAAAATTTGGGGGGGAAATTTCCGATAAGTCGGAATGGGGGTAGACCCTGTTGTCCAGACTTGAGTCCAAAGAGGTTTTACTGTATAATGTTATGTAATGGAGCTGCTGGTGGTGGCCAAGTGGTTAGCGCCTGCAAGTGGCAAGCTTGGTGTAATTGCTAAATAGAATTGGTCACCAAAGGAGAATAAGCATAGCAATTGATTGGGGTCACCATATGAGAATTCTCCAAATCCAAACACGCCACTGGATCTATGTGTAGACAGACATACAGGCACAAATACATATGAAAATTTTATATAAATGTGTGAAAAATAGGCTAATGAAAAACTAAATTAAAGTATGTAAACAAATGCAGTAATGGGGTAAATGTAAGCGAAAGGAGAGTGTGTGTGAAAAATATTGCTTAAGATCTTTACCGTAGATAACATTTTAGTTGCCAGCTGCAATAATGTCGCCAGCCGCCAAATATTACAAATTATAGCATCACTACTGATTTTTATGTGCCACTGAAGATGATACACAGTAGTTTATATCATGACTGTATAATCTACCCTGTTTCAGCATTGTTTTATGCTTTGCATCTGGAAGTATATACGGTTTCAAATTTCCCTACTGGGGTCTTTTTCGCGCGACGACGTCGGCGGGAGGACACTCAGAACATAAACACTAATTGGCGACCTTATTGTTGGTCGCCACTCTGGTGATATTTTTGTAATTTGTTAATTTATAGCCATTATATGATACAGATGAAGACACAAAATTACACAGACTCTCCAAATAGCCTCTTTTAACTTTCCTGAAAAAATGGATGTAGAAATGTAAGTATTAACGCCACCAGACGTCTGTACATCGAAGAAAACGTTGTCCTGGCGACTTTAGTGTTATCTATACTAAGGATGAATTAGATATTTCATGTAAAATTTTGGTTTTGTATGTAATAGTAACATTGTTTTGTATGTTTAGGATATGCATTGTTTCAATGCTTAGGAAGAATCTGCTTCGTGTTAGTGTCACTCTTCGTGTTTGCAAGAAAGCCTTTATATAAAAGAAAATGTACTCCAAAACAACCATTTTTCTTTATCATTAAATTGTCTTAAACTTAAAGATGGAAATGCTTGTGATACAATAAGTATTTAATCAGATATCAATTGTAAGCAAGGTGGTGGTATGTTTTATTTAAATTCAGATTACCTATACTGTTTTTTTTGCTTACTTCAAATTTTGTGCCATCAGGAGCAGAAATGGATACAAAAACAAAGCATCTCCCAGACAACTCTTTAGAATTTGTGAGGGATTCTTCCAACAACATCAGCAATGGATGGATCTCAGAAGAAGAACATTTATGTGTTGTGAAAAGTCAAGAGATTGATGAGGCTTGTGAGTATCTGGCTCTTGCCGTATGTTATATGAGCAAAGGTCAGGATCAAATGAATATTGCTGGCAAAGGAATGAATGCAAAACTGGAAAATAGTACAAATATTTTTGGTAACGTAGATGCAGATTCAGAAAGTGTTCAGAGTGTAGAAATCCTAGATTCATTAGATAAAAGTTTGGTGGTGAATGGTAATGATACTAATGGCCCTTCTTCTAGAGAGTCTTTGAAATGCCCTCTGAAAACAGGTATGATTACAAAAGATGAGTCAGAGATTACCTCATATTTCAGGAGGAATACATGTACAAATGCTCTCCACCAAGATGGTGCTGATGAATTCTATGATAACCTCTTTGGGAAAATTCATTCTGCTTTCCCTAAGCATTGTACCAGACAAAGTAATAACATTTTGTATACCATATCTCGTGAATCTGATTTTGATTTAAGGATGTTATTGCCTAAAGAACTAATGTTAGATGTGGAAAGTGTTTTTGTAAATAAAACAGAGGTTTCTAAGAAGCAAAGTAAGAACAAAATAGATAAAAGATTGCCCCAAGAGGCTTTTATACCTAATACCAGTGATTTAGATTTGAACAATGTACTGACAGATGAGCAGATGAGCTCTGAGGATATAGAGCTGTCAGATTCTGTATCTCAGAATGGTGAAAACCTAGAAATTAAGATTATTCAAACTCGCTCTGGTAGAAAAACTCAGTATAATTTTTTTCCTGAGACTCTTGATGATGATTTTGATGATAAATCGTTTGAAGGGAGTGACTTACCCAATGCAGATGTTAAATCTCCATCAAAAAAGATAAAGCTTGAGTCAAATAGTTATTCCTTTCTAAAAGGAAAAAGAGGAAGACCTAGAAAGTCACAAGAAGCGAGAAATTCTAATTTGCACTTAAAAACCAATGGGTCATTACAAGATCCAGTCTTCTCGCACATCACAAACCATCTCAATAATAAAACAACACAAGAAAAGAAGTTTGTAAAGATTATGAGAGAGCAGCAGGAGGAACATTCAGATATTTTAAGGGAAATCTGCAGTATTATTGATAAATTGACGAATAAGTTTACAAAAACAAATAGCTTAGGTACAAATACTCACACTTGATTTTAATGAATAGGCATCAGACATTAGTCATTGTGGATGCAGTCTCCGGATGGCATACATGCACTGGCTATTCATGTTTGGTGGCTTTTGTGTGCCTCATTGAAACCAATGAATGTTCTTCCATGTAAGATATTTCCACCCACCATGACTTGGTGTGTCATTTTTTTGTATTTTTCATTAAACTGAATTCTTTTGTTCTGCCTTTTCTTGATATCATACCACATGTATGGGAATAATTTATTAAGCTTAACTATTCTTATTCTGGAATTACGGTCATGGGGACACTAATACCCTATAACTACTTCTGATGCAATTATGAGTCTTGTTCTATTTTGGTTTTGGGGGTAGAATTTCTTCTGCTTAGAATTTTGAAGATAAATTCCGAGCCAGAATGCAGTTGTTTACATTTGGTGGACGAATGAGGTTAATGAAGCGGTAAAAAAAAAAAAATGCTTACAGAAGAACAAAATGTATGATATATACCTGTTGGCTGTTTAACCTATACAGTGAACCCTCTAATTCGAACTAATTGGGGGAAGACCTGGGTCGAATTAGCCGAAAGTCTGAATTATCCGATGGTTACCTCTAGCCCCTCCACACAATGAGAACTCACTAAAACATGCTAAAACAGCACAAATTGTAGTACTTGTACTCACTAAACCATGGCTAATACTGAAGTCTTGAAATGCAGTACTACTGTACACTGAGCACTCAGGCGTCACTGATAGCGTCTTCAGGCAAGGGCTGCGTTAAGTATTGCAACACGAACGGGTGTACAAGGAGGCGCACGGTGATGTCAGCATAGAGCATGTCTAGCTCGTGCCCCCGCATTACAGCCCTGGGAGGTGGATCGCTACTGAGTTGCCAGCTCGTGCCTCAATAAGGGTATGTAAACAAAGGGCAAAGAAAGCCTCTCCTCTTCTTGCCTCCTTAATATTTCATTTCCTGCTGCATCAAATACAGGGTCATCAACAAGTTATTCTGTGACAATAAGAATAGCCACAGAGATAAATTTCAGAAGCTGCTATCTTGGTAGCAATGTATATTTTGAAGTGTTCAGTATCGTTCGGTAGGGAGGGTGCGGGGGGGGGGGGGGGTGACCGCTACTGAACGCATCAGTGGTGTCACTCTTGGGATTTGTAAGGTAATGTCTTCAGTGCTTGAGGTGCTTAGTCGGTCAGAGGCGAGGTGGAAGCTGGCTGACGAAGTGGATGGCACAGAGGAGGTGAAAGATGCTGCAGAAAACTACGACAATTCGAACAATGTGCGGACAATTCGAACTTCAGTTCGGATTATGGAAAGTTGTTGAAAAATTTGAACTGGGTCTGAAACAGGTAGAATTATCCTAAGTTGAATTATACGGGTTCGAATTAGAGAGGGTTTACTGTATATGGATGGTGCAATATGAGAGATAAAGGCAAAATCTGTAAATGTTGGTGTGGAAATTCATTTATGTGGAGGTATAGTCAAACCTCGATATAACGGACTAAAGGTGGGGAGGAGGAGTCCGTTATAGCGAGGGTATTTTCCCAAGGGGGGAAAAATATATGAAAAAACCGGAAAAATTGTGAAATAAATGAGAAATAATTACAAACACAACCAGACTGTGTAGCTATGTTGGGAGGTAAACAGTGACTGGCACTACATGCTGAATATGGTCCGCTCCTACACGTGAAATAAATGAGAAATAATCACAAACACAACCAGAACGTGTATTGATTGAATGATTATAGTTTTAAGGTGCCGCAACTGCGGGGTTATTGACGCCTGCTTACATAAGATACATGCAAAGTAAAACTAAAAAACAAAATTTAAGATAGAATAAAAATATTTAAAATAACGAAATACATAAAAGAACAAGAGTACATTAAAAACAATAATAAGTAATATTAAAAAACATCATAACTTGTTGAGAAGGCCAGCCTTCTCAATAAAGGTATGGACTTCATGTCCCGGAGAGAAAACACCTCTCTCAATCCCAGGGAGAGACGGTAAGCACCGTCCGACCCGCGACACTGGGACAAAAATTGCACACGTAGGTCCCCAAGACTGGGACACTAAACCCCAGCAAGTGCCGCCCCAGTTAAGGGGACCAAACAATCATCACAGTAAGGAGGGTGGCCCCCCTCCATGGGGAAAACCCATGAGTATATAGAGTGGGGACCAATACGCAATCGTCCCAAAGGCAGTCTCCCATCTCCGGGAGGGGACCGCAGTAGCTCCAGCCTCGATACTTTGGCGGATGGGTGCGCAGTTTATTTTGCCCTATAGTAATCCAACGTTCCTGCCAACTGTTGTGAACTGATCTAGGGATTGCCGAGCGCGGGTCCGTAGCCGGCACTGCAAAATGTGATAGAGTTTGGTCTTCTAGCGGCAGCTTTTCCCAAGGCATAGCTTCCTCTTTACCGGCAAACCCCCACATGTGCCGGTACCAACAAAAAGCGGGACCGTCCCGGCCCGCCTCTTGAGCAGATAAAAGCCATTCCAGGATGGCATTGACCAGCGGATGGGGAGAGTTAAAATTACATATGTTTGAAGAGCACTACAAGAATCACTAAAAATTGTAAAAGAGACATCCGGAAGGGTAAAAAATAATCATGAGAGCATATAAAATAGCACTTATTTCAGCCGTAAAAAACAGATGAAACACTTGGAAGGCTGACGCCTTTGTTAAACGATGGAATACGACACCGTATCCAACTCCTTCGTCTGATTTGGATCCATCAGTAAAGACGGGGGACCGAACTCTGATGTTGCAAAGTGGTCTAAAAACTGGGCACGCTCAGCCTGAGGAGGTAAAGACCCTTTGAGAGCGGAAGGCTTTTGCAGAAGGACACTTCTGGGAGAAGCCAGGGACCGACTGTCGTAGGCCTATGCGGGCAGATCCGTAAAGCAGGGAAGGATAGCGTCTCCATAATAGCTGTCAATCGGAAACCAAGGGGCTTTGGTAAGCTTCTTCGCCCATGGTAAAGTTGCGATCCTGAATCACAAGACACAGCACGGCAAGCTATTGGGGTCATGGAGGCGTTGGAGGCGATACCAAAATCTTAACGGGAGGGACTGGCGTTGAAGATCTAAGGGAGGACACCAGCACCACCAATAGAACTTGGGATGGGAGATGACCTGAACGCCCCGGTTGCCAGACGGACACCAGGCATGATGTACCGAATCCAGCATCCCCAGTCGAGTGGGTGTGGCAGAGGAGTACATTTCACATCCATATTCAAGCTTCGAAAGGATAAGTGAGCGGTGAAGATAGAGGAGTGTAGCGCGATCAGCCCCCCAGCTGGTGTGCGAGAGGACTTTCAGTAGATCCATGGTCCGGAGACAGTCGTCTTGAGAGCACGAAGGTGAGGTACCAAGTCAGTCTATTGTCAAAAATGAGTCCTAAAAACCGGGTCTCTTCCCTACATGGTAATCTCTTATCGTAAAGATACAGGTCTGGGTCGGGATGAATCCCACGGGTTCTGCAAAAATGAACCGCTACAGTCTTCGTTGGAGAAAACCGGAAGCCATGATTCGTCGTCCATTCACAAACTTTATCAATGGGCAATTTGAAGTCTTCTCTCTGCAACCGACATCCTGGAAGCAGCAAAAGAGATTGATAAATATCCACGTATAATGTACTAACAATCCCTCTGGCAGTACCATCAACAATACCATTGATGGCCACAGCGAACAGAGCTGCACTCAAGACGCTACCTTGGGGATCCACCGGGGAAGCGGGTGTTCAGAAGACAGTATGTTGCCAACTCGAACTCTAAGAACCCGGTTGGCTAGGAAACTCTGGAGGAACACAGGCAAACGACCTCTTAGCCCAAATATACAGAGATTGCAATATACCGTGTCTCCAAGCCGTGTCGTAACCCTTTTTCAAGGTCAAAAAATATGGTCACATGGTGTTGTCGAGAGGCAAATGCCCCGCATATGGATGACTCAAAAGGAAAAAAAGCGCTTCCGTAGTAGAGTGATGCTTACGGAATCCACACTGAGAAGGGGAGAAAAAGTTTTCCCGTTCCAAAAACCATACAAGTGACTATTTACCATTTTTTGAATAACTTACACACACATGAAGTTAGGGATATGGGCCGGAAATTCGTCGGTAGTGAGTGGCCTTCCCAGGCTTAGGGATCGGGATCACCACCGCCACACCCCAGCTATTTGGGGAAAGGTTCCTCAATCCAGATCCTATTATAGAGCTCAACAAAAAATCTAGAGCCTCATCTTTTAGATGACAGAGCATCGCATATGGTACATCATCTTGGCCTGGGGAAGTTGTCAGCGCAAACCTTCATGGCTTGACATAGCTCACGAGGTGTAAAAAGAACATTGTAAGTTTCCCCGCCTCTGGATGAAAAATCTAGGGCCTCTCGTTCTTGGTCGCAGTCTTCCTAGCATTTGGAGACGCAAGGTCTGTCTGCGCCACTGACACAAAAGGGGAAAAGCAAATTCCTCTGCTACAGTAAAGGGGATCTCCCACAGGGTCTCCATTAAACGATAAAAACTGGAGGGGAGGAGGGGATAAACTCCCTTCATTTTCCTCACTCTTTGTCAAACCTTGGACCCCGGGGTAGATGCACAGACGTACTTATATAAGCCCTCCAAGAGGAGTGACGAGCCTCTTTAATAACCCGTCGGTATCTAGCTCTTGACTTGTGAAAGATATTTTTAGGTCTACTGAAGTTGGCCGCAAGATGTATTGTGTCCCCAGCACGGCGGGATGAACTCCTCGCTGCCGACAGTCCCGAGTCCACCACGGAACAGGTCGGGGAGAGAAAGATCCAGATGTGCGGGGGATGCTCAGCGAGGCTGCAAATGGATTCGAGACAAAGTAATCTACGGCCTCATCTATTGTTTGGGAAAATCATCTATATGATGTTAAAAAACACAAGCCTTTTGAAAGCCCTCCCAGTCTGCACGAGAGAGGCACCATTTTGGGAGACATCGGAAGGGGGCGAGGAAAACTGCTTTAAGTAGTATGGGATAATGGTCACTTCCCCGAAGAGAATCGGCCACCTCCCATGAGAAGTCGAGGGGGACCTGTGGACGCAGAGTGATAGGTCAATAGCAGTCAATGTTCCCGTCTGCGAAAGGAAATGTG
The DNA here is from genome assembly GCA_016584305.1 of Chionoecetes opilio. Taxonomy (NCBI): domain Eukaryota; kingdom Metazoa; phylum Arthropoda; class Malacostraca; order Decapoda; family Majidae; genus Chionoecetes; species Chionoecetes opilio. Next base: position 99,716 of record JACEEZ010017101.1, read on the forward strand.
TGGTTCTCCCGTGTTTTAAAATATTTAAGTTGTTGCCATCTATAAGAGTTACGAGAGAATCACCCGCGACGATTCGGTGGAATCTCCCCCCCAGAAAATGCCGCCCATTCATGGGCTCCAAGGAGAAAAAATGGACGGGGAAGCTGGCGGATAAGATCCTCAAGATCTTGGAGATTTATGTCGTCATTTGGAGGTAGATATATTGAGCAGACAGTGTAGTCTTGTGCAGATGGATAAGACCTGCTACAGCCTGCAAGGGTGATTGCAGCGGGATGACAGTTAAGGGGACACCCGACGATGGTAAAGGCCACAACCACCACTAAAGTCACCACCTGCTGGAGGTGGTGTGTGGAAGGTCCTGTCGGCAGAGACACCTTCCCTGCCCTATCATTGTTTCTTGTAAACAGATCATTTTGGGTCCAAAATCGTTGATGAGAAGGATAGTTCTTCCAATTTGCACGTAATCCATGAATATTCCATTGGAGGGTTGAAGATGTTATTTCGTGCGTGAAGATGATGCAGTTTGAAGCCTTACGGCTTGTAGACGCTCGCTATTTGAAAGCCAGCATTTTTTTCTGTGTTGTAGAAGATGGTAAACTACTTTTCCTACATTCCCAGATGTCGGTTGGGCATTTGCGTATATCCGGTGGTGAAATCGGGGTTCTCATACGAGGACCCGCGCAGTAGTAGATACCGTTTTGTCCCACCAAAGATGCCGATTTACTGACATATGATTTACCACTTCTAGGTTTACTGATAGCTCCCGACGAGGGTCTTGAAGATTGCTTATCAGCATGGCTATCAACTGCTTGTGTGTCCATAGGTTGTATGACACCTTCGCCATCAGCGTGATGTAGAGCTGTGTCGCTAGCCGCTTCAGGGGTGGTAAAGGGGCAGTGATATTAGGAGTCACGGCAGTACTCTCACACCTATCAGTAGGTGTATCTTTACGCATGTCCATCCCCTTCTGCTCAGCAATTGAGATTTTAGCCGGAGGACGCCCACTGACTCTAAGGACTCATTGGAACTGCGAAATTCGCTTTTGGGGACTCCTTATTAGGATGGGATTCTTGGGAGCCTCTTAGAGGAGGAGGGCACTAATGTCATATTTTCCCCCGAGCGGCATGCACTACACGGAGAGGTGGTTTGGGGGCTCATTATGAGAAGAGTCAGCAGATTCCACAGAGTCGTAGGTCAATGCGAGAACTTATTCTTCACTTTGGGTGGAAGGGTTAGGTAGAAGAGAATGTGGTGGTGGAACTGCAGCAGGCTGATTAGGAGTCTTAGGTGAGAAGCAGCAGCCATCACGGATGCGTAGGTCCTGCTTCCTCCCCCGCCTGCTTGTCTGTGGGAAAGTTCTCTTCTGGCGCTCCCAAGACTGATAAATTGGGAGTTGGCCAAATAAAGGATGTCTTCTTCTAATTTGTAAGTCCCACACTGTCGAGAACTCGGTGGGTGAAACAGCACGGCATAGGAAGCAGTAGGGAGTTGACGGACAGTCAGCTGTGGCATGGGCACCCAACGCCGAGCATCGACCACAGCGAGGAGGGGATTTACAAAATTTTTTGCCGTGCCCAAAGCTGTAGCACTCATAGCACTGAATAGGGCGGTCGATAAAGGCTTTTATCATGAGAGACTGGGGACCGATCCTGATGGAATCGGAGAGACTTGATCCGTAGAAGGTGATAATGATCATGTTTTTGCTTCCTCTGACCTTTTAGACCTGTTGAAAATCTTTCCGGGGACATGTTTTGTATTCTGCCTCCCAAAACTCAAAGAGGTCGTAGTTGTAGATTACGCTTTCCTGGTATTAAATTTTGGATGAGGTTTGATGGTATCAAAAATGCTGTCTTCGGTGATGGGCATGTGGAAGAGCATCCGAGCCTGAGTAAGGTCCTTGGCTCGGATTAGAACCGCCCTGCCATACCGTTTCAGGTGGCCTTTTTGGGGGCATTCCGATTTCTTCTCTAAAATACCGCGCGCAAGAAAAAAGTTGCCACCACTTTCCTTATAATAAGCCACGTACCAAGAAGGGGGAGGGCTGTGGCGGACAGTGGAGTTGATGTTGTAGTTTCCTTTAAAAGTGTTGGGGATGTAGTCATAGGGCCGTTCCAACATTTACAGAGCGAATGAGTTCGGCTCTGTTATGTCTCGTTCCAATTTCCATCTTTGTGGCTCTCATAAGCAGAGGAAGCATCATCTGCTGCAGCAAAATTTTTGTAGCACCTATTTTTTCGTCCATTTTCATCATAAATTAAATCGGATGCGGCGAACCACACCATAAGCCTTAAGATATCATGTATTGCTCTGTAAGTCAAGGCCTGGACACATTGGACAGAACAAGGTGCCAACGTAGAAGTGCCCCTAGGGCCCCGGTCGTTCTCTCGATCCCCTGTCGCGTCCCTTAAAATGGGGACCGCCAGACCGGGGAGCTGAGGAAAAAAGGGGCGGCTGCCAACTCCATGCCATGTCAAGGCCCGGAAAGGCGCCAGAGTGGCAATGTGAGAGGATTCAATGGGAGATGTCGAGGACAAGCGGACGTCAGGGAGAGAGGCAGGCCGTGGTAAATCTTAGCTTTATACATAAACAAAATTACTTCACTCCCCACGCCCCCCCCCACCACGGAGCCCAACGAGGGGAAGCTGTCTGTTGGGGAAGGGAAACCCCACCCAACAGCTCCAGGGGTAGTGGGGAGGTATACGCTTTGGTTGCCTAGTGTTGGTGGCAGCCGCGGGGACCGATGCGGTGCCCACCAGGCAACCTCCGCTTGGCCCTAGCCAACGCATGACCCGCCGATTGATCCAGCAGGGCCACACTGGACCTCCCGTCTTTCCCCCAAACCCCCTACCAAAGGAGCGTGTTTTCCCACCGAAGGGAACTACAACCCCCCCCGCGGTGGACTCAACTCCCAGATAGAGGGGCGCGCGGGGAATATAGGGATGCTACGCACGGCAAACACGTGGGGAGCGGAGCGTGAAGTTTAAAAGGAAGAAGAAGCGTGAGACGGAAGAGAAGGGTCTCACCCGGGGGTAGAATCACCCCAAGAAAGGGGAGGAAGGGGGAGGAAGCATAAAGGCGACATCACCGGAAGGCTCCACCTCCCAGTGACGACGGGGGAGCGCTTGGTCCACGAGGCCGACGGCCACCGAACCCAACAATGGCAGGCAGGCGCCAGAGGAGGTGGCGCCGTCGACCACGCTTCAAGCCCCCCCACCACGACAAGGTGACTCCCCACAGTGGGGACCAGAAACGTGTAGCTAGTCAAGCTCAAGCTCTAGTGAAAGGTAAACACAAATTACTACGAGCCAGATTCAGCCGTGGCTTCCCAAAAGGGATTGCTTATTATCATGACTAATGCTCATCATTATATATATTTATGGTTGTGAACTGCAGTTCTATACACGTGTCACTATTTAGGTCAGGTAGCACTGTGTGTCGCCTTAGATAAGGGGGATTTTGGGTGTGAGGTGACAAGGAGACGTAGCAGCGGCCACGCCATAACACTAATAGTCACTATTTAAACCCAAAACACACCTTCTACCACTAAATCACTAGCAACACAGGCTCCTTCCTTTTAATATTATATGTTAATATGTGATACATCAAACTCCTTAAAACCCAAGCATTCCAAAATAAAATGAGAAAATAATACAATAATGTTGAGTTGACAATTTGAGCGGCGGGTAAGCGGTCTAATATGAAGAAAAAAAAGAAAAGAAAAAAAAAGTCACGCAAATGGAGTCCGTTATATCCGATGCCGTTCAACGGTCCGTTTATCGAGTTTGTGTTGTGGTTTTGAATAAAATCTTTTTGTAGATGATCAGTTCTGACCTAGAAATGAGAATAACTAATAAATTGTGAACGGTTTTATTGTAAGGCCTAAGGAGACAGAAGCTAGGTATGTGGGAAGTGGTTTTTGAAAAGTAAAAGTTGATTGTCATACCACATGTATGGGAATAATTTATTAGCTTAACTATTCTTATTCTGAATTACGGGGTCATGGGGAACACTAATACCCTATAACTACTTCTTATGCAATTATGATTCTTGTTCTAGTTTTGGTTTTTTGGGTAGAATTTCTTCTGCTTAGAATTTGAAGAATAATTCCGAGCCAGAATGCAGATTGTATTCATTTGTGGATCGAATGAGGTTAATGAAAGCGGTACAAAAAAAAAATGCTTACAGAAGACAAAATGTATGATATAATACCTGTTGGCTTGTTTAACCTCTACAGTGACCCTCTAATTCGAAACTAATTTGAGGAAGACCTGGGTCGAATTTAGCCGGCAAGTCGGAATTATCCGATGGTTACCTCTATCCCCCTCCACACAATGCAGAACTCACTAAAACATGCTATACAAGCACAAATTGTAGTATCTTGTACTCACTAAACCTGGCTAATTACTGAAAGTCTTGAAATGCAGTACTAACTGTACACTGACACTGAATCCAGGCGTCACTGAATAGCGTCTTCAGGCTAAGGCTGCTTTAAGTATTGCAACACGAAGAGAACGGGTGTACAAGGATGCTTCACAAGTTGATGTCAGCATAGAGCATGTCTAGCTCGTGCCCGCTTACAGCCGACTGGGAGGTGTATCGCTACTGAGTTCCAGCTCGGTGCCTCAATAAGGTTATGGTAAACAAAGGGCCAAAGAGCCTCTCCTCTTCTTGCCGTCCTTAATATTTCTCATTTCCTGCTGCACTCAAATACAGGTCATCAACAAAGTTATTCTGTGACAATACGAATAAAGGCCCAGAGATAAATTTCAGAAGCTGCTATCTTGGTAGCAATGTATATTTTTAAGTGTTCATTAATCGTTCGGTAGGGAGAGGGTGCGGGGGGGGGGGGGGTGACCCGCTACTGAACGCATCAGTGGGTGTCACTCTTGGGATTTGTTAAGGATAAATGTCTTCAGTGCTTGAGTTGCTTAGTCGGTCAGAGGGCGAGGGTGGAGCTAGGCTGACGAAGTGGATGGCACAGTGAGTAGGTGAAAGATTCTGCAGAAAAACTAACACAATTCGAGACAATGTGCGGACGATTCGAACTTCAGTTCGGATTATGAAAGCTTGTTGAAAAAATTTGAACTGGGTCTGAAACATATGAGAATTATCTCATTGAAGTTACATACGGGTTCGCATTAGAGAGGGTTTACTGTATATGAGAGTGTCAATATGAGAGATAAAAGCAAAATCTGTAAAATGTTGGTGTGGAAATTCTTTTTATGTGGAGGTTATAGTCAACCTCGATATAACGGACTAAAGTGGGGAGGAGGAGTCCGGTTATAGCGAGGGTATTTTCCCAAGGTGGGAAAATATATGAAAAAAACCGGAAAAATTGTGAAATAAAATACAAATGAGAAGTAAATTACAAACACACCAGACTGTGTAGCTATGTTGGGAGTCAACAGTACTGGCACTACATGCTGAATATGTCCGCTCCTACACGTGAAATAAATGACGAATAATCACAACACACACCAGAAAGTGTATTGATTTAATGATATAGTTTTAAGGTGCCACGCAACTGCGGGGTTTTATTGACCGCCTGCTTACATAATAGTACATGCAAAGGTAAAACTAAAAAAACAAAAATTTAAGATAGAAATAAAAATAATTTAAAAAAATAACGACCTCCATAAAAGAACAAGTACATTAAAAACATAATAAGTTAATATTAAACACTCATCAACTTGGTTTGAGAAGGCCAGCACTTTCTAAATAAAGGTATGGACTTCATGGCCCGGGGAGAAACACCTCTCTCCCAATGCCAATGGGGGAGAGAAACTGTAAGCACCGTGTCCGACCCGCACAGCTGGACAAAAATTGCACACGTAGGTCCCCAAGTATGGGACACCTCAACCAGCAGTGCCTGGCACAATTAAGGTTACCAACAATCCTCAAAACAGTAAGGAGGGTGGCCTCCCCTCCATGAGGAACGCCATGAGATATAGAGATGTGACCAATACGGCAATCGTGCCAAGGCAGTCTCCCATCTCCGGGAGAGACCAGCAGTAGCTCCATTCCTCGATACTTTGGCGGATGGTGGCGGCAGTTGTATTTTGCCCTATAGTAATCCAACTTCCTTGCCCACTGTTGGTGAACTGTTCATTCTATGGATTGCCGAGCGTCAGTTCCGTAGCCGCACTGGCAAAATGTAGATAGAGCTTGGTCTTCCCTAGCTGCAGCCTTTTGCAGGCATCAGCTTCCTGCATATCCCCGGCGAAACACCTTACATGTGCCGGTACCCAACAAAGCTGACCGTCCGGCCCTCGCCTCTTGAGCAGATAAAGCCGTTCCAGGATGGCATTGACCAGCGGATGGGGAGAGTTCAAAATTACATAGTGATTGAAGAGCACTACAAAGAATCACGAAAAATTCTAAAAGAGACATCCGGAAGGGGTAAATAATCATGAGGAGCATAAAAATAGCACTTTTTCGGCCGTAAAAACAGTGCAAACACGTTGGAGAGCTTGACGCTTTGTTAAACGATGGAAATAACACACCGGTATCCAACTCCTTCGTCTGAATTTGGATCCATCATTAAAGCAGGGACCGAACTCTGATTGTGGCATAGTGTCTAAAAACTGGGCACACGGCTCAGGCCTGAGGCAGGGTAAAGACCCTTTTGGAGCGGCGGAAGGCTTTGCAGAAGGACACTTCTGGGAGGAAGCCATGGACGCTGGTCCGTAGGGCCTATGGCGGGCAGATCACGTAAGCAGGGAAGGATAAGCGTCTCCCATAATAGCTGTCAATCGGAAAACCAAGGGCTTTGTAGCGTTCTTCGCCCATGGTAAAGTTCGATCCGAATCACAAGACACAGCAACCGGCAAGCTAGTGAGTCATGGAGAGCGGTGGAGCGATACAAACATCTTAACAGGAGGGACTGGGCGTTGAAGATCTAATGGGAGGACACCCATCATTCCACCAGATAGACTTTGGGATGGTAGATGACCTGAAGCGCCCCGGGTTGCCAACGGCACAGCAAAATGATGTACGCGGAATCCAGATCCGCAGTCCGAGTGGGAGTGTGGCAGAGGAGCTACACTTCCACATCCATATTCAAGCTGAATGAAAGGATAAGTGACGTGAAGCTAGAGGAGTGTAGCGCGATCAGCCCCCCAGCGGGTGTGCGGAGGACTTTTTGCAGTAGATCCATGGTCCCGGAGACAGTCATCTTGAGAGCATCGAAGGTGCGGTACCCAAGTCAGTCTATTTGTCAAAATGAGTCCCCCAATACAAACCGGGTCATCTTCCCGACATGGTAATCTCTTATCGTAAAGATACAGGTCTGGGTCGGAGAGGGAATGAATCCGCACGGGTTCTTCAAAAATTAACCGCATACAGTCTTCGTTGGAGGAAAACCGGAAGCCATTATTCGTCGTCCATGTCACAACTTTATCATAGTCAAGTTGAAGTCTTCTCTCTGAACCGACATCCTGGAAGCAGCAAAGAGAGTGGATTAAATCATCCATCGTATAATGTACTAACCATCCCGTCTGGCAGTACATCAACAATACCAATTGATGGCCACGCGACCGAGCTGCAACTCAAGACGCTACCGTTGGGGGAATGCACCTGGAAGCAGGGTGTTCAAAGGACAGTATTTTGCCAACACTCGAACTCTAAGAACCCGGATTTTGGGCTAGGAAACCTGGAGGAACACAGCAAACGACCTCTTTAGCCCAAACTCATACAGAGATTTGACAATATACCGTGTCTCCAAGCCGTGTCGTAGCCTTTTCAAGGTCAAAAAATATGGTCACCTGGTGTTGTTCGAGAGGCAAATGCCCCGCATATGGTGACTCTAAGGAAATAAGCGCTTCCGTAGTAGAGTGATGCTTACGGAAATCACACTGAAGATGCTGGAGAAAAAGTTTTCCCCTTTCCAAAAACCATACAGTCGACTATTTAACCATTTTTCGAATAACTTACACACACATGAAGTTTTAGGGATATGGGCCGGAATATCGTCGGTAGTAGAGTGGTCCATTCCCCATGCTTAGGGATCGGGATCACGCACCCCCACGCCACACCCCAACTACTTGGGAAGGTTCCTTCAATCCGATCCTATTATAGGTGCTCAACAAAAAATCTAGAGCCTCATCTTTTATGATGACAGAGCATCGATATGGTACATCATCTTGGCCTGGGGAAGTGTCAAGCGCACAACCTTCATGGCTTTACATAGCTCACGAGGTGTAAAGAACATTGTAAGATTCCCCGCCTCCTGGATGAAAAATCTTATGCCTCTCTGTTCTTGTCGTCAGTCTGCTCCCTAGTCACTTGGAGACGCAAGGTCTTGTCTGCGCCACTGACACAAAAATGGGAAGCAAATTCCTCTGCTACAGTCAAGGTATCTGCCACAGGGTCTGCCATTAAACGATAGAAATGGAGTGGAGGATGGGATAAACTTCACCTTCATTTTCCCACGTCTTTGTCAACCTTGGAACACCCGGGTAGATGCACAGATCGTACTTATATAAAGCCCGCCAATGAGGAGTGACGATCCTCTTTCATAACCCGTCGGTATCTACTCTTGACTTGTGAAAAGGATATTTTTTAGGTCTAACTGAAGTTTGGCGCAAGATGTATTGTGTCTCAGCACGGCGGGAGTGACTCCTCGGCTGCCCGTACAGTCCCGATCAACCACGGAACAAGGTTCGGCGAGAGAAAGATCCAGATGTGGCGTGGATGCTCAGCAGAGGCTGCAACAATGGAATTCGAGAAAAAGTAAATCTACGGCCATCATCTGATTGTTGGAAAGTCATCTATATGATGTTAAAAACACAGCCTTATTGAAAGCCCTTCCGTCTGCACGAGAGAGGCACCATTTTGGGAGACATCGGGAAGTGGGGCGAGGACACTGCTTTAAGTAGTATGGGATAAGGGTCACTTCCCCGAAGAGCATCGGCCACCTCCCATGAGAAGTCCGAGGGCGACCTTGTGGACTAGCAGAAGTGGATAGGTCATATAGCAGTCAATGTATCCCGTCTGCGAATGGAAATGTGTTGGTTCTCCTTGGTTTTAATAATAGTTAAGTTGTATGCCATCTATACAAGATTTCGAGAGAATCAACCGCACGACGACGATTTCTGGTGAAATCTCCCCACAAAAATCCGGCCCATATCATGTCTCCAAGGAGACAAAATGGACGGGGATCTGGCGGATAGATCCCAAGATCTTGGATATTTATGTCGCATTGGGAGGTAGATATATGAGGCAGACAGTGGGTAATGTTCTTGTGCAGATGGATAGACCCTCTACAGGCCTGCAAGGGTGTTGCAGCGGGATGACAGTTAAGGGACATCCCGACGATGGTAAAGGCACAACCACCACTAAGAGTCACCACCACTGCTGGAGGTGTTGTGTGACAGTTCCTGTCGGGCGGAAGACACCTTCCTGCCCTATCATTGTTTCTGTAAACAAGATTAAATTTAAACATTTCTGGTCCAACTCGTTGACATGAGAAGACTAGTTTTCCAATTGCACGTAAAATCCATGAATATTCCATTGGGAGGATTGAAGATGTTATTTCGTAGCGTGAAGATGATGCAGTAGAAGCCTTACGGCTTGTAGTACCCGCTGCCTAGTTGAAAGCCAGACATTGTATTTCTGTGTTTGTGAGAAATGGTTAACTACTTTTCTCTTACATTCCAGATGTCGGTTTGGCATTTGCGTATATCCGGTGGTGAAATCGGGGTTCTCATACGAGGCTCCCGCGCAGTAGTAGAATACCCTATTGTGGCCGGCACCAAAGATGGCGATTTACTGACATATGATTTACACTTCTAGGTTATACTGATAGCTCCCAACGAGGTCTTGAGAATTGCTTATCAAGCATGGCTATCAACTGCTTTGTGTGTCAATAGGTTGTATGACACCTTCGCCATTCTCAGCGTGATGTAGAGCTGTGTCGCTAGCCCGCTTCAGGGGTGGTAACAGGGGGCAGTGAATATTAGGAGTCACCGGCAGTCTCTCACAAACCTATCATTAGGTGTCTCTTTACGCACTGTCCATGAGCCCCTTCTGCTCAGACGAATTGAGATTTAGCCGGAGGGGACGCCCGACTGACTCTAAGGACTCATTGACACTGCGAGTTCGCTTCTGAGACTCCTTATTAGGATGGGATTCCTGGGAGCCTCTTAGAGGAGGAGTACACTAATTGTCATATTTCCCGCGAGCGGCATGCACTACACGAGAGGTTGTTTGTAGGCTCATTATGAGAAAGTCGCAGATTCCACAGAGTCGTAGGTCAATAGCGAGAACTTATTCTTCACTTGATGGAAGGATTAGGTAGAAGAGACATGTGGTGGGTGGGAACTGACAGGGACGGCTGAATTAGGAGTCTTAGGTGTAAGGAGCAGCAGCCATCACGGATGCGTAGGTTCATGCTTCCTCCCCCGCCTGCTTGTCTGTGAAGTTCTCTTTCTGGCGCTCCCAAAGAACTGATAAATTGGATTGGCCAAATAGAAGGATGTCTTCTTCTAATTTGTAAGTCCACACTTCGAGAACTCGGTGGGTGATCAGCACGGCTGAGGAAGCATTAGGGAGTTGCGGACAGTCAGCTGTGGCATGGCACCCAACTCCGAGCATCGCCACAGCGAGGAGGGGATTTTCAAAAATTTTTTGGCCGTGCCCAAAGCTGTAGCACTCATAGCACTGAATAGGGGCGGATCGATAAGGCTTTTATCATGAGCAGAGACTGGGACACGATCCTGATGGAATCGGAGAGACTTGATCCGTAGCAAGGTGATAATGATCATGTTTTTGCTTCCGCTGCCCTTATAGACCTGTTGAAACTCTTTCCGGCACATGTTTAGTGATTTCTGTTTTCTCTGCCTCCGAAAACTCAACAAGAGGTCGTTAGTTGTAGATTACGCTTTCCTGGTATTAAATTTTTGGATGAGGTTCGATGGTATTCAAAAATGCTGGTCTTCGGTGATGGGCTTTGGAAGAGCATCCGAGCCTGATTAAGTCCTTGGCTCTGATTAGAACCTCCCTGTCCATAACCGTTTCAAGAGGTGGCCTTTCGGGACATTCCGATTTCTTTCTCTAAATACCGCGCGGCAAGAAAAAAGTTGCCACCACTTTCCTATAATAAGCCACGTACCAAGAAGGGGTCGGGCTGTGGCGGACAGGTGCTAAGTCTTGATTGTTGTAGTTTCCTGAAAAGTGTTTGGGGATGTAGTCATCATGGCCGTCTCCAACATTTAACAGAGCGGATGAGTTCGGCTCTGTTATGTCTCGTTCCAATTTCCATCTTTGTGGCTTCCTCATAAAGCAGAGGACGCATCATCTGCTGCAGCAAAAATTTATGTAGCACCTAATTTGTTCGTTGCCATTGTCATCATAAATTTAAGTCGGATGCGGGCGAAACCACACCATAAGCCATTGACGATATCATGTATTGCTTGTAAGTCAAAAAGGCAAGGCCTGGACACATTGGACAGAAGCAAGGTGTCCAACGTAGAGTGGGCCCTAGGCCGGCTCGTCTCTCGTCCTGCTGCGTCCCTTAAAGTGGGGACCGCCAGACCGGGAGTCTGAGGAGAAAGGGGCCGGCTGCCAACTCCATGGCATGTCAGGCCTGGAAGGCGCCAGAGTGGCAATTGGAGAGGGATTCAATGGGAAGATGTCGAGGACAGCGGACAGTCAGGGAGAGAGGCAGGCCGTGGTAAATCTTAAGCTTTATACATTAAACACAAATTACTTCACTTTCCCCACGCCCGCCACCCTACCACGGAGCCCACGAGGGGAAGCTGTCTGCTGGGGAAGGACCTCACCCAACAGCTCCAGGGTAGTTGGGTAGGTATACGCTTTGGTTGCCTAGTGTGTGGTGGCGCCGCGGGACCCGATGCGCGTGCCCAACCAGGCAACCTCCGCTTGCCCTAGCCAACGCCATGACCAGGGGCCGACTGATCCAGCCGTTGCCACACTGGACCTCCCGTCTTAACCTCCAATCCCCCTACCAAAGGAGCGTGTTGACCACCGAAGGGACTACTACAACCCTCCCCGCGGTGGACTCAACTCCCAGATAGGGGGGCGCGCGGGGAATATACGGGATACTACGCACGGGCAAACACTGGGGAGCGGAGCGTGAAGTTTTAAAAAGGAAAGAAGAAGCGTGAGACGGAAGAGAAGGGTGTCTCACCGGGCCTAGAATCTACGCCTAAAGACAGGAGAGAGAAGGGGGAGAGAAGCATAAAGGCGACTCACCAGGAAGGCTCCACCTCCCAAGTGACGAAGGGGAGCCGCGTTGGTCCACGAGGCCGACGTACGACGAACCAACAATGGCAGGCAGTCCGCCAGAGGAGGTGGCGCCGTCGAACCACTGCCAGCTTCAAGCCTCGCGCTCACCACGACAAGGTGACTTCCCCACAGTGGGGGACCGAACGTTGTAGCCTAGTCAGCTCAAGCTCTAGTGAAAGGTAAACAAATTACTACGAGCCAGATTCAGCCGTGGCTTCCAAAGGTAGTTGCTTATTATCATGACTAATGCTCATCATTATAATATTATATGGTTGTGAACTGCAGTTCTATAACCGTGTCACTATTTAGGTCAGTTTACACTGTGTGTCCGCTTAGATAAGGGTGAATTTAGGGTGTTGAGGTGACAAGGAGACGTGCAGCGGCCACGCCATAACACATAATAGTCACTATTTTAACCTACAAACCACCTTCTACCACTAAATCACTAGCAACAGGCTCCTTCCTTATAAATATTATATGTATAATATGTGATACATTCACAACCCTTAAAAACCAGCAAAGCATTCCAAATACAAATGAAGAAAAACAATACTAATTATGTTGCAGTTGACATTCGAGGCCGGCCGATAAGCGGTTCTAATATAGAAAAAAGAAAAGAAAAAAAAAGTCACGCAAATGGAGTCCGTTATATCCGATGGCCGTTACAACGAGGTCCGTTATATCGAGGTTTGACTGTATGTGGTTGTTGAATAAAATTCTTTTTGTAGATGATACAGTTCTGATCCTAGAAAATGAGAATGAACTACATAAACTTGTGAACGTGTTTGATTGTGTATAGGCCTACAGGAGACAGAAGCTGAGGGTGAATGTTAACAAGAGAAAGTTGATTGTTTTTAGAAAGAGTAAGTGAAGTGGTAGATTTTGAGAGCACATATAGAGTAAGAATTTTGTCCAAAGGAATGTGAGACTAAGCCGAATAGAGAACAATTTGAGGAAGTTCCGGAATTTTAGTATCTTTTTCGATTATGTGCAAGCATGGAAGCACGGAAGGTCAGATAAGAGAAAGAGCACTGCAAGGGAGGAAAGTGATTAGATCTCTAGGATGTATGATGTAAGGAAGAACTGTAAGCATGGAGTAAAAAATTGACCGAGATACAATAATTGCACCGACAATCACGTGCAAGTGATTGACAAATCACGAAACTTTCTTTCATTTCGTGCACGAAATGAAAGAAAGATCCAAGCAGATGAAATTAGTTATTTGAGAAGTGCCTGTGGTGTAAGAAAAATGGATAATGAAATAGGGTATAACATGTTTGGTATGTCAAGTAAGGTGTGGGAAATTATGTCACATACATATTTAATTTGAAGTCCTTACCTAATCAAAACCCATGTTCTATCGCATCGACACATTATCCCAGCCAATCAACTAACTATATACTTAATGCGTTGGATAAGGTAGGGTTGGCAATGCGGATCAGGGTTTGATTAATACTTGCAATGATCTTGTGATCCTGCAGTGGTCGCGGGATCCGAGGCCAGTCCGTGAAATACAGCAGGCGGAGGGGCGGGAGCGGAGTGTTTTCGTTACGGCGTCAGAAGGGCTTTTCACACGCAAGTTTACTGACCGGCGATTTGTTATCCAGTGTGTTGTTTCTTACATCATGTCCTTTGATTTTTAATTGATATGTACCAAAGAGTCTTATACAATTCTTATCGCTGTAATCATATAAGCATCAAAGAGATGTTACTCTCACGGGCACGGAATGGTACTGATTCTCCGATGGGCAGCGGCTAGCGACCTAACCCTACCTATAGCCAACGTACAGAAATCTTAGGTGGCTGTATCGTAATGGGCGCAGCCAATGACAGCTCTCCAAATTAAGGTGCTAATTATTTAAGTGAAATGCTTATTAACCTCTGGAACATTAATTTATCCTATCTCAGTACTAATCATTTACTTAAATTACCTTAATTATTACCCATTACCATTATAATTATATATATACATCCCTATACAGTGTACACCCCTATCATGTGCGGAAAATACTTCACTCACAAGGGGGGGGGGGAAACAAAACCACCACTCTACCAATTACGAGAGGGTGGTTTATGGATAATTTCCACATAAGGGAAGTAAAAAGGGTGATAAAAAGGATGAAATGGGGCGTGGATGAGGGGGTGAAGCGCAGCACCTTTGAGGTGGTTTGGTAATATAGAAAGGATGGCAGAAAGTGATATAACTAGGAGAGTATGTATGAGTATAGTAAATGTGGTGGATAGTAGAGGAAAACCCCTAGAGAAATGGGAGGACAGAGTGCTAGAGTATGTGAGAGAAAGGGGCGAGAGAAGAATTAAAGGGTTAGAGCATGCAAGGACAGGAATAAATAGACTTCTGACACAGCCATCCCCATGTGGGAGTTTCGCCGCTCGCACACTTCCCCCAAGCTTTGTGACGCCCACCATTGGGTGTATCGGGTTACATTACACATACTACCAGTACCTCTCGCCTTCAATCACACACACGGAGAACACACACGCACAAAACACTACTGACTGGGACAGATGGATAAGTCACTGGCATTCACCGCACTATCCCGCGTTCTAGGCCAGCTCTAGCATCTTAAAGTAATCATCCTGACCCATTTTTTCTTTGCATAATTATGTTGAATGTTCATTCAAAATACCTATTCCCCCCAAAAAATTCATTTCCACGCCATATTTCCGTAAAAACATGACTTTTGTAAAAAGCGCGGTAAAAACAACAGCCTTGTTCCAGCCGTGGCGCGAAACAACCTGCTGATGACGACCCGTGAGGCAGACAATCTGCTTCACACAGCTTGCCTCTTCCCCGGCGCACACACGTCTCCACACATTTTTCGTGGCCGTATAGGTCAAGAACAAGCTCTCTGGAAAGGCACAGCTTTCTTACTGCACCCATAAAAGATGCAAGTACAGTCGACCCTCGATTTAACGGACTAAAAGGGTGGAGAAGTAGTCCGTTAAAGCCGATTGTCCGTTACTGCGAGGGCATTTTCCCAAGGGTGTGAAAATATAGGAAAAACACTGGAAAAATTGTGAAATAAATAAGAAATAATCACAAAACACAACCGACTGTGGTAGGATGTTTGGAGTTTAAACAGTGACTGGCGCTACATGCTGATTTGGTACGCTCCTCATTGCTGTGAAATCATGAGGAAATAATCACAAACACAACCAGACGCGTGTAGCTTGTTGGGAGGTGTGTAAAAACAGTGACTGGCGCTAAATTTGGATTTGGCACGCTCTTCCAACGACTGCTCGGGACTGGTATAAGGAGACGTATAAGTCAACAAGGCTCGCTCATTACTGCTTGATATTCTATTGAAAATATCATAATTCTAGGTGAATGTAGACATTAATTGAAATTTTTAATGGCTATTATTCATATATATAAGATAAAGACTTAAAATACAAGCAAAGCCTGCTATCCCAGCCCTGGCAGCGCAGCCCTGGCAGCATGCAGTGTGTGTCCGTTAAACATGTAATACACATGTTAGGGCTGAAACTCTGAGGAACTTTCCATCTGTTGTCGAAATGTAATGACTCCTTTCCTGTCCTTACTTGCATAATCAAACATTCAAATGTCACAGCATATTCTCTGCGTTTGACAGCTTAGACTTGTGATAATCACTCACTGTTTGTTCTTTACTCAGAATCGTCGCACACCCGGCGCGACATAAACCATGATTCCACCTTCTTAATAGTTTTAAATTTCTCTGCAATACTAAGATTCACTATAAAACTCTATTCTTTTAACACCACTTCCTTTCTCTTTCGATGGCATAATAACTTCACTGCACTAAACAAGTCTAAATAACATAAAACACCGAAAAACAGGCGAACACAGCTTTAAGCTGAGCTGTAAACATGCGGCTCCAACTTCATATAAACATGCAACTATGGGCTTCGACCTTGGCGGACACTTAAAGGCGTCACGCCAACACTAGGCACTTTTTCCATCGGTGTCAGAGGACGAGTCTGACGAGCTGCCGACGAGCCACCATGCACGGCATCATGCACGTTTTTAGCTAGTTATGCTTGTCCTGCGCAGATTGACAATATACATAAGTCGTGTATAGCAGCGATAGCCTGCCTGGGTGTCGGAGCCATGTTTTGTTACTATCGATCGAAAACAGTGCAGGCGAACAGCTTGTGTGTGTGTGATGGTTTGCAGTCTCCCGGGGTGGGAAGCCTCGGACTAACACTAGAGGAGAGGAGAGGAGAGGAGGAGAGGAAAGGAGAAGGACCTACGAATCAAGCGCAAACTTAAGAGAAAGCAGGTCACAAGAAAAGAAGAATGTCAAGAATTGTAAATACGTACTAATGACTTCACTATTTTTAACCACATACATACCTTCTTACAAATGTAAATCACTAGCAACACAGGGCTCCTACCTTATATATCTTAATATCTGATCATTAAAACTCCTTAAAACCAAGCATGCCAAAAGAAGAAAAAAATTATGTTTGAGTTGACGATTCGAGCGGCGCTAAGCGGTCTGATGTGTCATTTTTGCCTGCGCAAATTTGTCTCTCGATGAGTCCGTTAAATCCGAAGTCCGTTAATTCGCGAAGTGGACCGTTATATTAGAGCGGAGCGTTTTTTACTTTTTTTTGAAATATGACCTGTAATAGTGCGGAAAAGATGTGTGTCCATAAAAATCAGCCATGCAAAATCGCTAGATCAATAAAATAATATATTACTATCGGGCGCCGATACTTTGAAAATCAGACAAAATAGTGAAAATGCATTTTCTTCTGCATTTTTTGACACTACTATATATTTAATACATCTGAATGGGTGACCTGGCTCATTTGTATAGTCATAAAAACAATATATAATGTTTATATTCCTTGCATAAAAAAGTTACAACTGCTTGTCAATATCTACTATCGGCGCCGGTAAGATGAAATTTCAGAAAAATCGCAAAAAAATGTTCATTATTATTCAACTGTTAAAATTGTATAACTTCATTTTATCAGTTTAAATATATGTACGGTCTGTAACTCTTCGCTTATTATATGAATATATATAATATATATATATATATAATATATATATTATATATATATATATATATATATATTATATATATATATATATACAGGGAGGTCCCACAGATACGAGCAGTTAGGTTCCACCTGGCATACTCGTAATGCGAAATCTCGTATAACAAAACACATAACTAATGGTAAAATATAGGTTTGGTTCCAGGACCCCATCAATTAAAAAAAAAGAAAAAAAAGACGTTTTTCAAACTAAAATAAACTATAGCAAACACAACAAACACAGTGTCTATATTACCCACACTGTACTACCTATTCTGTAGAAAAAGCATTCTGAAAGAGAAAATAGCACACAAAATAACATAACTGCACATTAATTAAACATAAAACATGCATAACCCTCACAAGTGGTAATGTTGTGTGGGGAGACAGGAACCTGGCAAGTAGCCAGCTGAGAGTCCCTGTATTCTCTCTTCGAGGCTCGAGAGAAAACAGGGGTGACTGCGTTTGCAGGGATGACTGGGTTAGAGTTCTTCCTCCTCCCCTTGATCACTTGGGGAAGAGGAAAGATCCTCGGTGCTGCCGCGTGATACAATAGACTCGATAGGGTAGGATAGGTAAGGGACAAGGGAGGGGTGCGCAGACCTCTTCCACTGCCCATAAACTCGTCTCTGCGCATCTGAATCATTGTACATCGTCCAGGGATGTGAATTTTTGTAGGCCACATTGTCGTACCGAGCCACCAGAATTATCATATTTTCAGATTGATTATCGTACAACCTTAGGTAAAATCATATAGTCAGTAAATGACTTCATAATTTTAGTAAATAGCTTGTAATTTACTTTAGTAAATAACTTGGTAATTTTACTCACCCCAGTTTGAATGTCGTAGCATTGGATTTTCGATCTCGTATATTGAAAATAGACCCTAATTTACACATCTCATATCATCAGATTCTCGTATATCGAATGCTCGTATAGCGGGACCTTCCTGTATATTAATTATATATATATATATATATATATATATATATATATTATATATATATATATATATATATATATATATAATATATATATATATATATATACTGTATATATATATATATATATATATATTATATATATATATATATATATATATATATATATATATATATATATATATATATATTATATATACATAATTATACTATTCATATAATAACCCAGAACTCACCACGTGGAGGTGGCTGCAATTCGAGTTCCACCCTATATCCCTTCCCAACCACCCTACAATGAAAGGACCTTTGTTTTAAATTCAAGTTGAAATCTTTTTTAGTTTCTAACTTTGGATACTTTGATCTTGATTTAAGTCTGGACAATATTTGCCCATGCCTGGCATGGGCTCCATACACCAGGGAAGAAGCTTCTGTTACCAGTTTGACATGTCGTTCAACAGCCTGTGAATGACAGGGAAACTCTGGAATTTCTGTAGGCTTCAATCCTATGCAGATGTTTTCCATTATTTCCCTTCTATCAAGACTCTTAGTGATGGGAGGTTCTGTAACCTCGCATGTATTCCAATTAATCAGTTCAAAGTAATCCTGAGCTTTTAAGTTCATTTCATTGATATTGAACTGTCTTATAGTTAAACTATTAGCATCTGTTGCTTCATTTTGCTATCATCATCTCTTCTTGCATTTCTCTTTGCGTTTTGTTGTGTTTCTTTAGTATTTATGCCACCCATTATCATTCTTCTTTCTGTTCTTTGATCTTGAAGAAATATCTGTTCAAGAATTGGAACTTTGCGTTCTTTGACGCAAGAGCATTGGTCAAACGACATGCATTTGCATACACTAATGTCAAAGAGATTACATTTGGCATCATTCTTGAATATTTCAGGCTGTTGCATAAATCTAGGATGTTGACATTTTCCTTTCATGGACTTCAGTTTGCTTCTGTATTTGCCATGATAATCTTGTATAATTTTGTAAACATGCTTGTCTGATACAATTGGAATTGAGGCTTTTGTCTACAATTCTTGTAAAGTATGGGTGACAGAAAGTGTGATTTTTGTCAAGGTAGGTTTCTTCTTTGTTGTTTGTAACGTATCTTTACAAAAAAAGTGCTTCAAAAACGTCAGCATAAGCGAAGAAGTTTGTATAAAATCGCAGCGCCCCGAAGATGCACGCTTAGACGACGTAACACTTCGTCGTTGGCTTTGATGTAGACATCAAAAAAAAGAAATATATAATTTTTAGTATTCCAGTGATTTTTTAATTCAAAATATTAAATAAATAAAAATATATTATACATATTTCACAAAAAATAAAATTAAGTATATTGTTAAAAAAAGGGTTAAAAAACTCCCTGGAGATTTGTGGGAAGAGAAACCACCTTTGACCTTTATCCTCTGAAGTGCGAACACACCGGGGTTTGCCAACTAGTTTTACAAATATCCACGTGAGGCTACTGAAAGTACCAGATCAACACAAAACGTACCAAAAACCATTTTTTCTTTTAATTTCCCAAAAAACTTTTAAATAATCCAGGGTTTAAAGTTATGCAACACAAACAAAAAACAAGATAAAGAAAAATTTTTGCATTATATGAAAACTCCCTATTGCAGTAAGAACATTGCATTACCCGCACTTTTCACATCACTTACAGTGCCTAGGGAAACACTTCACTCGTGAATTCCTCCGGAGAGAGGAAAAAGGGACGACCGAAAAGTACAAAAACCCCCCTCCCTCCCCCCCCCATCACATGACGAAAACCTCCCTGGGCATCACATACGTTCCTAACTGTCCCCCCCCCGTACCCCCAAATATCCTATAGTGTCCCTCCCCCACATCAATGGTGTCCTATACGGTCCCTCCCCCCGTATCACATACGTGTATCCTACACCGGTCTTTTGGACGTTGCCACTTCTTGGGAGTTTATCCCCTTATGATGTATAGAGCTCCCTTTTGAATAGTACCAGAAAACAGCATTTTTTCCTGAAAGTCGTACCAAATTACTTGGCGCACCCAAAAGTACCAAATCTGGTACGTTAGTACCAACTTTGGCACCCCTGGAACACACTGGTGGCTGGCTGCCGTGGCGCAGCTGTTTGTCCCGTAACGGGGAAAGGGGGGTGGGGTGAAGCAGTAGAGCACTAGCAAACGTTTGCTTGTTCCTTTGTACAGTACCCTCCCGAGTTTCACGCTATGCGAGTTTCGCGATCTTCGAGTTTCGCGCTGAATCCTAAATTCTTACCATCCCGACTTTCGCGCACGCCCGTGATGGCGCAGGCCAACCACGAGGCAGGGGAGGCGGTAGCAGAGTGGTTAGCGTCTCCGACTGGCTTTTCTCGGTGCCCCCGAGTTCGATCCTCAAAGAAACCAAAATCTTTCTCCCACCGTCGAGTGGCCTAAGAACACCCACATGCCCTGCCCATCAACTCTACCTTCAATTGGAGTGCATCGGAGGACACAGGGGGGCGGCATGAGCCTCTAATCACAGGCGCCACTATAAAAATCTTGCCTGCACCACCACGGGCGAGGGCCAGCCATCACAGCCCTCAAGTGAACCTCCAGAGCCTACCATCCAAGCCCTGGGTCACCACTGCCTACAGGCGCTATAGGCACAGATGTATAAAAAATAAATAAAAAAAAGGCAGGATTTTTATAAGAGTTAATGGGCCGCATTAGTAGAAGCAAAATTGGATTAGCTTTCCATTGATATATTTCGTTTTCTGATAAATGAATGAGCACCATGCATAAATTAGTGTTAACTAAATAAATATCATCATCAATCGGGGTATAAGCAAGCGCGTCACCCTCAGTACTCACTGATTTTGTAAGCGACTGGGCGGGGCTCTCTCCGCCGGCCTCCGCTCCCGCACACCAGTCACCGTTCCTCTCACGCACACAGTAGTAGCTACAGCTCATTATTATTACTACGTTTGCAGTGCTTAAGCTGTGTATTAAACTGCAGTGCAAATTGACTAGTCTTTAAGAATTGTAGACATGGGTAGAGTGATTAAATATACTTTTCAAGCTCACAAGGTAGTGGTATACGTACGTATATCACTGGCGCAAAAAGGTTGGGAGATCGCCACCAAGTAGATTCGTCTGTCCTTCCATTGTCCGCGGTATGTTTATGGATTATTTTCCCCTTTTTCCCTTTAAATTTTTTAAAAGAAAACGGGGGAATAGATCCAGAGCCAACTCTGGAAGACATGGTCGACAGATATACCATAAATCATTTTCCCAGCCCTAAAAAAAAGATTTTAGTAAGCGTGGTGGGGAAAAATTATCCACCAACCCCCTCTCAAAATTTCATGTTGTTTGTTTCCCCCCCCTATGGGGATTTATTGCCCACTCATCATAGGGTAGTGCTTAGGGATGTAAATATATATAAATAAATTGGGAATGGGTAAAATTTAAAAGGAAATTTTCTAAATTATAATTACTGAGGGAAATATAAATTAACTTCCCATAATTAAGCTTTGCACCTTTTAATTAGCACCTTGGTTAGAAGCGCAGTCTTTGGGCTGTGCCCATTAGATTCTCGCCCCCCGACAATTATACACGGGCATAGGTATTGGTAGTGGGGGACTCGCTGCACACTGGAGGTCAGTACACTTCCAGCCCTCATGGGATCATCATCTCTTCTCTTATTATAATGAAGAGATTTGTACATACATTCATTTTGTAATATAAGTGTTAAATCAAAGGACGTGTTAAATATGACACACTGAATATCTCGCCGCGTCGTCAATTTACTGCTGAAAAAACCCGATTGACGCCTCGAAAAACAACTAACGCCTCCGCCTCCGCACTTCAGGGGCGGCCTCGATCAAGCGCTGACCACTTCGGATCACGGAACAGGCAGTATTAATCAAGCCTACGTAATTCAACCCTACTATCCACCGATAAGTATCCTAGTTAGTTGATTAGCTAGGGTTTTGTGTCGGGATGAAAATAGAATATGGGTTTTGATTAGGTAAAAACCTCATATTAAATATATGTATGTGACATAAAATTCCCACATAGGCACGTACCACGTTTACAGGGGAGGTAATGAATGCCCTTTGTTTACATCACCGCACGGCCACTGTCTTTCTATCGGCCAGCCATGTGCTTGGGGCACACGACACTCACGGCTCACCTGCATCGCTTCCGTCTGTCCCCTGCCCCCTACTGCTGGTGTAGGAATGTTCCAGAGACTATTGAACACTTTCTGCTGTAGTGTCCGCGCTTCAACTCCCACCGTGTAGTGCTCCAGTCTCAACTCCTCGCCTTGAACGTCCCCAACTTACTTTTTTCCTGCCCACCCTGCTGGGGGCGACTGGCGTTCCCCCCTCTCGGCAACACGCCTTTATCCTCCTCACCTGTCCCTTTCCCTGAGGAAGACAGGTCAACTACCGTCCCTTGTGATAGCATCATAGACATCACCAGGGCTATAGTTTTCCCCCAAGGGATCCTCCCCAGCCTAAAAACAACAACAACATGTGGTCGGGGCGGACCACTCGGCCACTGGCTTCTCCCAGGGGTGACCCCAAAAGGTCTTTCTGTTGGTCTGTTTCCATTTTTTGGCATATCGTATAATTTTTAGCTTGTATGCGGATATTATTAGTAAATTGTTTTGATGAATTTGCCATGGTTTGATAATTTCCAGGACTGAAAAGAGCTTAAGATACGTGTCTAGTGGTAAATGATACGTCAACACTAGCAGACGATAGATGGCGCTGTGGCGGCAATCTGCCCCCAAAAAGGGGGCATGTAAACATACCAGCGGATAACATATTACGTATTTATTTGAATGTGTTTTAGTATTTGAAATACTTGTAACATGTAAGTACTGAGGTACGGGAGTACTGAGGAAGTACTACAACTTTCGTTTTGGAAGACCATTAGTATTTTTCAGGGTATTTTTTGGGGGGAAAATGTGAACCTTATAAGCCATAATATATGGTACTACACCTCTCACCGGGACTAAATAAGCATTTTTACAGTGTTTTAATACCCGAGTTTTTTCGTCCTCGAGTTTTGCGCTATGCCTTAGGAAGAAAGCAAGCGCGAAACTCGGGAGGGTACTGTAGTATAATACTCTTCATACTTATTATAAACACTAAGTAACGATATAAATATATAATATATGATACAATAGTGAATAAATATGTATATTGTATATATATTTTATAATTATAATATATAAATATATTAACAATCATTATGCATGTATATTTTATATAAAATATAATATATATATATATTTTATATATATATATATATATATATATATATACAGGGAGGTCCCGAAGATACGAGCAGTTAGGTTCCACCTGGCATACTCGTAAAGCGAAATCCGTTATAGCGAAATACATAACTAATGGTAAAATATAGGTTGGTTCCAGGGACCCCATCAAAGACATGTTTTTCAAGCTAAAATAAACCCATACCAAACACAACAAACCACAGCGTCATATTTACCCACACTGTACTACCTATTCTGTAGAAAAAAGCATTCTGAAAGAGAAAATAGCACACAAATGGTTGTACTGTAGAGGGACGGGGTTGTACAAGGGCATTGTACTGTAGGGGACGCCGCGTTTTTAAAAAGAGAGGGTAGGGTAGGTAAGGGACAAGGGAGGGGGGTGCGCAGACCTCTTCCATGCCCACAAACTGTCTTTGCGCATCTGAATCATTGTACATTGTTATGTACACTTTAGCTAGACACGGGTTACTCCAAACACAGAGTTCACACAGGTTTATTTCGGCGGAAATATGAGGTACAGCGGAGGAATGCCCCGAGGAACAGAGAGAGGAGGAGTGGTGTCCTCTCACTGTGGTGGTAGGTAGGTAACTGCAGAAGTGGCTAGGAAGCCAGGGCGGGAACCCAGCAACGGAGTGCGGGAGGAATTTGGGTCAAGAGCGAGTCAGGTCCACGCCAGGTGTTGGCTTGACCTTTAGGGGTAATTAGCCAGGGGTTTCGGCCCCAAGCTTGGGGGCCACCACAAACATCATCAAACAGCCCAGATGCATACGTGGTAGGGCGCGCATTTTGAACTTTGGGAATTTTACTCACCCCAGTTTGAATGTCGTAACATTGGATTTTCGATCTTGTATATTGAAAATAGACTAATTTACTCAGCTCATATCATTGATTTCTTGTATCCTGAATGCTCGATAACGGGACCTCCCTTTTATATATATATACACTACCCTCCCGAGTTTCACGCTATGCAAGTTTCGCGATCCTCGAGTTTCGCGCTGAGTCCTAAATTCTTATCATCCCGACTTTTGTGCATTATATCCCCGAGTTTCGCGTTTTTTTTTTTTTTTTTTTTGGGGTGTGTGTGTGGTGGTGTGTGTGTGTGTGTGTGGTGTCTACAGCGCCGTTAGGCAGGACCTCCAGGAGTGGGATGGGAGNGGAACACAGCTTAAGCTGAGCTTGTAAACATGCGCTCCAACTGTCATAAACATGCACTATGGGCTTCGACTGGCGGACACTTAAAGGCGCCGCCACACTAGCACTTTTTCCATCGATGTCAGAGGACGAGTCTGACGAGTTCCGACGAGCCAACCATGAACGCATCCATGCACGTTTTTAGCTAGTTATGCTTGTCCGCGATTGACAATATACATAAGTAAGTGTATAGCAGCGATAGCCTGCCTGGGTGTCGGAGCCATGTTTGTTTACTATCGACGAAAACAGTGCAGGCGAACAGCTGTGTGTGTGTGATGGTTTGCAGTCTCCCGGGGTGGAAGCCTCGGCTAACACTAGAGGAGAGGAGAGGAGAGGAGGAGAGGAAAGGAGAGGACCTACGAAGCGAAACTTAAGAGAAAGAGGTCACAAGAAAAAGAAGAAGTCAAGAAATTGTAATACGTACTAATATTCACTATTTTAACCCACATACATACCTTCTACAATTAAATCACTAGCAACACAGGCTCCTACCTTATATATCTTAATATCTGATACATTAAAACTCCTTAAAACCCAAGCATTCCAAAAGAAGAAAAAAATTATGTTGAGTTGACGATTCGAGCGGCGATAAGCGGTCTGATGTGTCATTTTTGCCCGCAAATTTGTCTCGCGAATGGAGTCCGTTAAATCCGAAGTCCGTTAATTCGCGAGTGGACCGTATATTAGGGCGGAGCGTTTTTAACTTTTTTTTTAAATATGACATTGTAATAGTGCGGAAAAGTTGTGGGTGTCCATAAAAATAAGCCATGCAAAATCCTAGATCAATAAAATAATATTTACTATCGGCGCCGATACTTTGAAAATCAGAAAAAATAGTGAAAAATGCCATTTTCTGCATTTTTTCACTATTTTTTAATACATACTGAAATTGACCTGGCTCATTTGTAATAGTCATAAAAACAATATATAATGTTTATATTCCTTGCATAAAAAAGTTACAACTGCTTGTCAATATCTACTATCGGCGCCGGTAAGATGAAATTTCAGAAAAATCGCAAAAAAATGTTCATTATTATTCAACTGTTAAAATTGTATAACTTCATTTTATCAGTTTAAATATATGTACGGTCTGTAACTCTTCGCTTATTATATGAATATATATATATATATATATATAGATATATATATAATATATATATATATATATATATATATATATATATATATATATATATACAGGGAGGTCCCACAGATACGAGCAGTTAGGTTCCACCTGGCATACTCGTAATGCGAAATCTCGTATAACAAAAACACATAACTAATGGTAAAATATAGGTTTGGTTCAGGACCCCATCAATTAAAAAAAAAAGAAAAAAAAAACGTTTTTCAAACTAAAATAAACTATAGCAAACACAACAAACACATGTGTCTTATTACCCACACTGTACTACCTATTCTGTAGAAAAAGCATTCTGAAAGAGAAAATAGCACACAAAATAACATAACTGCACATTAATTAAACATAAAACATGCATAACCCTCACAAGTGGTAATGTTGTGTGGGGAGACAGGAACCTGGCAAGTAGCCAGCTGAGAGTCCCTGTATTCTCTCTTCGAGGCTCGAGAGAAAAACAGGGGTGACTGCGTTTGCAGGGATGACTGGGTTGAGTTCTTCCTCCTCCCCTTGATCATTTGGGGGAAGAGGAAAGATCCTGGGGTGCTGCCGCGTGATACAATAGACTCGATAGGGTAGGATAGGTAAGGGACAAGGGGAGGGGTGCGCAGACCTCTTCCACTGCCCATAAACTCGCCTCCCGAAATCTGAATCATTGTACATCGTCCAGGGATGTGAATTTTTGTAGGCCACATTGTCGTACCGGCCACCAGAATTATCATATTTTCAGATTGATTATCGTAAAACCTTGGGTAAAATCATATAGTCAGTAAATGACTTCATAATTTTGGGTAAATGCTTTTTAATTTACTTTAGTAAATAACTTGGTAATTTTACTCACCCAGTTTGAATGTCGTAGCATTGGATTTTTCGATCCGTATATTTAAAAAAAGACCTAATTTACACATCTCATATCATCAGATTCTCGTATATCGAATGCCGTATAGCGGGACCCTTCCTGTATATAAAATAATATATATATATATATATATATTATATAATATATAATATATATATATAAATATATATATATAATATATATAATTATAATATATACTGATATATATATATATATATATATATATATATATATATATATATATATATATTATATATATATATTAATATATATATAATATTATATATACATAATTATACTATTTTATAATAACCCAGAACTCACCACGTGGAGGTGGCTGCAATTCGAGTTCACCCTATATCCCTTCCCACCACCCTACAATGAAAGGACCCTTTGTTTTAAATTCAAGTTGAAATCTTTTTTAGTTTCTAACTTTGGATACTTTGATCTTGATTTAAGTCTGGACAATATTTTCCCATGCCTGGCATGGGCTCCATACACCAGGGAAGAAGCTTTGTTACCAGTTTGACATGTCGTTCAACAGCCTGTGAATGACAGGGAAACTCTGGAATTTCTGTAGGCTTCAAACTATGCAGATGTTTCCATTATTCCCTTTTTATCAAGACTTTAGTGATGGGAGGTTTTGTAACTCGCATGTATTCCATTAATCAGTTCAAAGTAACCTGAGCTTTTAAGTTCATTTCATTGATATTGAACTGTCTTATAGTTAAACTATTAGCATCTGTTGCTTCATTTTGCTATCATCATCTCTTCTTGCATTTCTCTTTGCGTTTTGTTGTGTTTCTTTAGTATTTATGCCACCCATTATCATTCTTCTTTCTGTTCTTTGATCTTGAAGAAATATCTGTTCAAGAATTGGAACTTTGCGTTCTTTGACGCAAGAGCATTGGTCAAACGACATGCATTTGCATACACTAATGTCAAAGAGATTACATTTGGCATCATTCTTGAATATTTCAGGCTGTTGCATAAATCTAGGATGTTGACATTTTCCTTTCATGGACTTCAGTTTGCTTCTGTATTTGCCATGATAATCTTGTATAATTTTGTAAACATGCTTGTCTGATACAATTGGAATTGAGGCTTTTGTCTACAATTCTTGTAAAGTATGGGTGACAGAAAGTGTGATTTTTGTCAAGGTAGGTTTCTTCTTTGTTGTTTGTAACGTATCTCTTACATAAAGAAAGTGCTTCATAACGTCAGCATAAGTCGGAAGAAGTTTGTAGTCAAACTCAGCAGCAGCGCCGAAGATGCTACAGCTTGAGATCGACGTAACACTTCTTGTCGTTGGCGTTGATGTAGACATTCTGAAATAACAAGATAATATATAATATTTAGTATTCCAGTGATTTATTAACTTCATAAATATGTAAATAATATACAAATCATATTATACATATTTCACAAAAAATATATATAAGTATATTGCTTAACAAAAGGTATAACAAACTACCTGGAGATTTGTGGAGAAGAGCAACACACCTTTGACCTTTATCCTCTGATAGCTGCGAACACACCAGGGTTGCCAATCTAGTTTTACAATAGTACCACGTGAGGCTACTGAAAAGTACCAGATCAACACAAAACGTACCAAAACCATTTTTTTCTTTTAATTTCCAACAAACTGTTAATAATTCCATGGTTAATAGTTATGCAACACTAACTAAAAACAAGATCAAGTAAAATTTTGCATTATTGATGAAAACTACTATTGCAGTAAGAACACTTGCATTAGCACGCACTATTTCACATCACTTACAGTGCACTTAGGGAAACACTTCACTCGTGATCATTCCTCCGTGAGAGACTGGAACAGACTGACCGAGAAGTGACGAAAACCTCCCTCCCTCTCTCCCTCCTCCATCACATGACGAAAACCTCCCTCCGGCATCACATACGTGTCCTATACGTGTCCCTCCCTCCGTATCACACACGTATCCTATACGTGTCCCTCCCTCCACATCACATGGTGTCCTATACGTGTCCCTCCCTCCGTATCACATACGTGTATCCTACACTCGAGTCTGTTGCGACGTTGCCACTTCGTTAGGAGATTATCTCCTTACTGATGTATATGAGCTCCTTATAGAATAGTACCAGAAATTCAGCATTTTCCTGAAAGTCGTACCAAATGTACTTGGCGCACCCAAAAGTACCAAATCTGGTACGTTAGTACCAACTTTGGCACCCCTGGAACACACTGGTGGCTGGCTGCCGTGGCGCAGCTGTTGTCCCGTAACGGGGAAAGGGGGGTGGGGTGAAGCAGTAGAGCACTAGCAAACGTTTGCTTTGTTCCTTTGTACAGTACCCTCCCGAGTTTCACGCTATGCGAGTTTCGCGATCTTCGAGTTTCGCGCTGAATCCTAAATTCTTACCATCCCGACTTTCGCGCACGCCCGTGATGGCGCAGGCCAACCACGAGGCAGGGGAGGCGGTAGCAGAGTGGTTAGCGTCTCCGACTGGCGTTCTCGGTGACCCGAGTTCGATCCTCGAAGAAAACCAAAATCTTTCTGCACCGTCGAGTGGCCTAAGAACACCCACATGCCCTGCCCATCAACTCTACCTTCAATTGCGAGTGCATCGGAGGACACAGGGGGGCGGCATGAGCCTCTAATCACAGGCGCCACTATAAAAATCTTGCCTGCACCACCACGGGCGAGGGCCAGCCATCACAGCCCTCAAGTGAACCTCCAGAGCCTACCATCCAAGCCCTGGGTCACCACTGCCTACAGGCGCTATAGGCACAGATGTATAAAAAATAAATAAAAAAAAGGCAGGATTTTTATAAGAGTTAATGGGCCGCATTAGTAGAAGCAAAATTGGATTAGCTTTCCATTGATATATTTCGTTTTCTGATAAATGAATGAGCACCATGCATAAATTAGTGTTAACTAAATAAATATCATCATCAATCGGGGTATAAGCAAGCGCGTCACCCTCAGTACTCACTGATTTTGTAAGCGACTGGGCGGGGCTCTCTCCGCCGGCCTCCGCTCCCGCACACCAGTCACCGTTCCTCTCACGCACACAGTAGTAGCTACAGCTCATTATTATTACTACGTTTGCAGTGCTTAAGCTGTGTATTAAACTGCAGTGCAAATTGACTAGTCTTTAAGAATTGTAGACATGGGTAGAGTGATTAAATATACTTTTCAAGCTCACAAGGTAGTGGTATACGTACGTATATCACTGGCGCAATAAGGTTGGGAGATCGCCACCAAGTAGATTCGTCATGTCCTTCCATTTGTGCCGCGGTATGTTATATGGATCTATATTCCCTATTTCCTTAATTTTTTCAATGTAACGAGGAATAGATCCAGAGTCCAACATCTGGAAGACATGGTCTGACAGATGAATACCATCAATCACTTTCCCAGCCCTCAAAAAAGATATTAGTAAGCGTGAGTGTGGAAATTATCCACCAACCACCCTCTCATAATTGGTACAGTGGTGGTTTGTTTCCCCCCCCCTAGTGAGGGAGTTATTGTCCACTCATCATAGGGTGAGTGCTTAGGGATGTACTATATATATATAATTATAATGGTAATGGGTATAATTAAGGTAATTTCAGTAAATTATAAGTACTGAGGGTAATATAAATTAACATTCCCAGTAATATTAAGCATTTGCACCTTTTAATTAGCACCTTGGTTAGAAGCGCAGTCATTGGCTGCTGCCCATTAGATTCTCGCCACCGACAATTATACACGTGGCATAGGTATTGGTAGTGGGGGACTCGCTGCACACTGGAGAGTCAGTACACTTCCAGCCCTCATGGGATCATCATCTCTTCTCTTATTATAATGAAGAGATTTGTACATACATTCATTTTGTACATATAAGTGTTAAATCAAAGGACGTGTTAAATATGACACACTGAATATCTCGCCGCGTCGTCAAGTTACTGCTGTGAAAACCGATTGACGCCTCGATAACAACTAACGCCTCCGCCTCCGCACTTCACGGGCGGCCTCGATCAAGCGCTGACCACTTCGGATCACGGAACAGGCAGTATTAATCAAGCCTACGTAATTCAACCCTACTATCCACCGATAAGTATCCTAGTTAGTTGATTAGCTAGGGTATTGTGTCGGGATGAGATAGAATATGGGTTTTGATTAGGTAAGACCTCATATTAAATATATGTATGTGACATAAATTCCCACATAGGCACGTACCACGTTTACAGGGGAGGTAATGAATGCCCTTTGTTTACATCACCGCACGGCCACTGTCGTCTATCGGCCAGCCATGTGCTTGGGGCACACGACACTCACGGCTCACCTGCATCGCTTCCGTCTGTCCCCTGACCCCTACTGCTGGTGTAGGAATGTTCCAGAGACTATTGAACACTTTCTGCTGCAGTGTCCGCGCTTCAACTCCCACCGTGTAGTGCTCCAGTCTCAACTCCTCGCCCTGAACGTCGCCACCTTACTTTTTTCCTGCCCACCCTGCTGGCGGCGACTGGCGTTCCCCCCTCTCGGCAACACGCCGTTATCCTCCTCACCTGTGCCTTCCTGAGGAAGACAGGTCAACTACCGTGCCTGTGATAGCATCATAGGACATCACCAGGGCTCATAGTGTTCCCCAAGGGATCCTCGCAGCCCTAAAACAACAACAACATGTGGTCGGGGCGGACCACTCGGCCACTGCTTCTCCCAGCGGTGATCCAAAAGTGTCTTTCTGTTGGTCTGTTTCCATTTTCTTTGGCATATCGTATAACTTTTAGCTTGTATGCGATATTATTAGTAAATTGTTTTGATGAATTTGCCATGGGTGATAATTTCCAGGACTGAAAAGAGCTTAAGATACGTGTCTAGTGGTAAATGATACGTCAACACTAGCAGACGATAGATGGCGCTGTTGGCGGCAATCTGCCGCCAAAAGGGGGCATGTAAACATACCAGCGTGATAACAGATTACGTAGTTGATTTGAATGTGTTTTAGTATTTGAAATACTTGTAACATGTAAGTACTGAGGTACTGAGTACTGAGGAAGTACTACAACATTCGTCTTGGAAGACCATTAGTATTTTTCAGGGTATTTTTTGGGGGAAAATGTGAACCTTATAAGCCATAATATATGGTACTACACCTCTCACCGGACTAAATAAGCATTTTTACAGTGTTTTTAATACCCGAGTTTTGCGATCCTCGAGTTTAGCGCTATGCCTTAGGAAGAAAGCAAGCGCGAAACTCGGGAGGGTACTGTAGTATAATACTCTTCATACTTATTTATAAACACTAAGTAACGATATAAATATATAATTATATGATACAATAGTGAATAAATATGTATATTGTATATATATTTATATATTATAATATATAAATATATATATACAATCATTATGCATGTATATTATATATATATATATATATAATATATATATATATATATATATATATATATATACAGGGAGGTCCCGAAGATACGAGCAGTTAGGTTCCACCTGGCATACTCGTAAAGCGAAATCTCGTATAGCGAAATACATAACTAATGGTAAAATATAGGTTTGGTTCCAGGACCCCATCAAAGACATGTTTTTCAAGCTAAAATAAACTATACCAAACACAACAAACACACAGCGTCTATATTACCCACACTGTACTACCTATTCTGTAGAAAAAGCATTCTGAAAGAGAAAATAGCACACAAATGGTTGTACTGTAGAGGGACGGGGTTGTACAAGACATTGTACTGTAGGGGACGCCGCGTTATACAAGAGAGGGTAGGGTAGGTAAGGGACAAGGGAGGGGTGCGCAGACCTCTTCCACTGCCCACAAACTCGTCTTTGCGCATCTGAATCATTGTACATTGTTATGTACACTTTAGCTAGACACGGGTTACTCCAAACACAGAGTTCACACAGGTTTATTTCGGCGGAAATATGTAGGTACAGCGGAGGAATGCCACGAGGAACAGAGAGAGGAGGAGTGGTGTCCTCTCACTGTGGTGGTAGGTAGGTAACTGCCAGAAGCTGGTCTAGGAAGCCAGGGCGGGAACCCAGCAACGGAGGTGCGGGAGGAATTTGGGTCAAGAGCGAGTCAGGTCCACGCCAGGTGTTGGCTTGACCTTTAGGGGTAATTAGCCAGGTGTGCGGCCCCAAGCTTGGGGCCACCACAACATCATCATACAGCCCAGATGCATACGTGGTAGGGCGCGCATTTTGAACTTGGTAATTTTACTCACCCCAGTTTGAATGTCGTAACATTGGATTTTCGATCTTGTATATTGAAAATAGACCCTAATTTACTCAGCTCATATCATTGATTTCTTGTATCCTGAATGCTCGTATAACGGGACCTCCCTGTATATATATATACACTACCCTCCCGAGTTTCACGCTATGCAAGTTTCGCGATCCTCGAGTTTCGCGCTGAGTCCTAAATTCTTATCATCCCGACTTTTGTGCATTATATCCCCGAGTTTCGCGTTTTTTTTTTTTTTTTTTTTTGTGTGTGTGTGTGTGTGTGTGTTGTGTGTGTGTGTGTGTGTGTGTGTGTCTACAGCGCCGTTAGGCAGTGACCTCCAGGAGTGGGATGGTAGACCCTGGAGGTTAACTTGAGGACTGTGATGGTTGGCCCTTGCCCGTGGTGGTGCAGACAGAATTTCTATAGTGATGCCTGTGAATAGAGGCTCATGCTGCCCCCTGTGTCCTCCGATGCACTCGCAATCGAAGTTAGAGTTAATGGGCAGCGTGTGAGTGTTCTTAGGCCACTCAACGGTGCAGAGAAAAATTTTAAGTGGATTTTACAGCCCTCATCAAGGATCGAACTCGGATCACCGAGAACGCCACTCGGAGACTTCTTCTTCTTGTGACCTTTTCTGCTTAGTATCACTTTGTAGGTCGTCTGTCAAGCTCGTGCTCGAGCTTGACATATATCTTGACGCTAACCACTCTGCTACCGCCTCCCATAAGAGACGTACGGGACACGTCTTCCTTCCTTCCTGCTTAGTATAGTATTATAATAGGCTTAGTATAGCTTGTAGTTTTGCTTAGTTTTTTTCCATTTGTTTGTGTTTTTCTCTACAGAAGCAGCCGGTGTCGCATAAGATAGGTAACACCTCGAAATAAGTAGCACCTTACTGTACACCCCGCCGTTTCCTTACTATTACCACAAATACTCCTTTATAAGTGATTAACCATGACGTGTGTGGTACTGTGGTTTCTGGAGGTACTGGAGGAGACAGGAGAGAATAGAGGAGGCATTGTGACAGTGTTATTGCCATAATAACACTGTCACACAACCATCAGCTGACAAGATATGTGTCAAGCTCACTCACTCAGACCAAAACAGCATCCGCTGGGTGACTCCCAACTCGAGCTCAATCTCAAGCTCCTCTCCTCCCTCCTCTTCTCTACGTAGTGTTGGCCGAAGCCACCACCCCGGGAGGGGGGTCACAAACCCTAGGCAAACACCCAGTACCCATTCACTACTGGATGGACAGGGGCTTGGGGCATTTTCAGGATATTTTTTTGGGGAAAAAGTGAGTCTTATAAGCTATAAAATACGGTAGGTACACAGCCCTCAAGTTAACCTCCAGGGCCTACCATCCCACCCCTGGAGGTCACTGCCTAACGGCGCTGTAGACACACACACACACACACACACACACACACACACACACACACACACACACACACACACACACAAAAAAAAAAACGGACTAAATAAGCATTTTTAGTGTTTTTAATACCCGAGTTTCGCGATCCGCGAGTTTCGCGCTATGCCTCCGGAAGAAAGCAATCGCGAAACTCGGGAGGGTAGTGTATATATCTATACAGTAAAACCCTTATAACTCGGCACGATAGGGGCTCTGGCCCTTGCCGAGTTATTCAATGTGCCGAGTTATTCAATGTGCCGAGTTATGCAATGTCCTCTGATATGGGGGAAAAAAAAAAAAAAAAAAAAAAAAAAATATATATATATATATATATATATTTGTCAAAGCATAAAAACTACACTTACCAGTGAACGGGTAGAATGTGCTGGATTTGATATCAAACTCAGCACAAATAGCACGCATGGACGCACCTGCACCCATCCTTGCCAGTACTTTCACCTTTTCCTGCAGGCTCAGGCTCTTCAATTCCATTCCCTTCCTGCTGGAGACACCCTTGCGTGATGGAGCTGACATCTTGATATACAGTACTGTATGATGTAATTCCAAAACACGTAAAATAGGTGGCAAAGTAAAGCAAAGGTCTGGTACCAGCGCGTAGGCTGAGCCGTGTTTTTGTCGTCCAAGCACCGTCTTGGATTACGAATCCCAATCCAATAACACTTGCTGAAATGTGTGTGTTATACTACTTTGTGATATTGTTTGCAATGTTTTGCATTGATTATTATTTCGGCTCCTACCAAGCTTGTGTGTTTTTTAAGCAGAAACCATCCTTTTTTAATTTCGACAAAAAACGGAATTCGTATCCAAGACGGTGCTTGGACGACATAAACACGGCTCAGCAGCTGACAGCCTACGCGCTGGTTCCTGACCTTTGCTTTACTTTGCCACGTATTTTACGTGTTTTGGGATTACATCATACAGTACTGTATTTCAAGATGTCAGCTCCATCACGCAAGGGTGTCTCCAGCAGGAAGGGAGACTTCAATGAAATTGAAGAGCCTGAGCCTGAGAAAGGTCAAAAGGACAAAATACTACTTTATGCGACTAAGGCTTTGCCGAGTGTAAGCAAAGAGATGCAGTTATAACAGCAATATGCTGAGATACATTATTTTTTGCCGACTTTCTGTTTAGATGTTCACACAAGAGGTGTGAGGGCATGATATACCGAGTGAAAACCAAGAGATGCAGTTTAGGGGAGGCGGTAGCAGAGTGGTTAGGTCACCGAGGGGCGTTCTCGAAAACCCGAGTTCGATCCCGAGTAGACCCATAAATCCACTTGAAATCTTTCTTGCACCATCGAGTGGCCTAAGAACACCCACATGCCCTGTCCATTAACTCTACCTTCGACTGCGAGTGCATGGGAGGACACAGGGGGCGGCATGAGCCTCTAATTACAGGTGCACTATAAGAATCCTGCCTGTGCCACCACTGGCGAGGGCCAACCATCACAGCCCTCGAGTGAGCCTCCAGGGCCTACCATCCCACCCCTGGAGCTCACTGCCTACACGCGCTATATGCATAGATGTAAAAAAAAAAAAAAAAAAAAAAAAAAAAAAATTGTCTTTGCCTTGCCGAGTTATATCAAATTCCGAGTTATACCAGTGCCGAGTTATAAGGGTCTTACTGTAATAATATAAGCGAAAGTGGTGTGTGGTGTGTGTGTGTGTGTGTGTGGTATAGGTTCCGCCCCCCGTGGCGGAATCCCATCACATGGCACATTTTTGGAACCAGGTTGACCAGGGGAAGGTTTTAAGCCCACTTATGGGATGATCCGATCACTTTTTTTTTGTTTTTTGTAGCCTATTAGCGAGAATTGTGAAAAAAAAAGTGGTTGCGAGAATTGAGGAAACCTTGATGTAGGGTGATGGGTAATGGATGAGTGAATGGGTGGGGTGATGGGTAATGGGTGTGGGGGATGGGTGAGTGAATGGGTGGGGGTGATGGGTGATGGTGGAGGGAATAGATAGGGGGTGATGGGTAATGGGTGAGTGAATGGGTGTGTGGTGATGGGTAATGGGTGAGTGAATGGGTGGGGGTGATGGGTAATGGGTGAGTGAATGGGTGGGGGTGATGGGTAATGGGTGAGTGAATGGGTTGGGGGTGATATGAATGGGTTGGCATCAATACATACATTTCTACATCCATGATTTCGGGAAAAGTTAGAAGGGGCTATCTGGAGAGTCTGTGTTTGGTGGGCCGAAGGCCCACCAATACCCCTCCGCAGGAGCTAGCCAAAAAGCCCGCCTGGAGGGCGGCTTTGCAGCTAATATATATATATATATATATATATATATATATATATTATATATTATATAATATATATATATATATATATATATATATATATATATATATATATATATATAAAATAAACCTCGATTTCCCGGACCTCCATTTCCCGGATATCGGATTTGCCGGACAAAATCCAAGGTCCGGGAATATGTCAGAGTCCAAGATTTTTTTTTTTTTTTCTTTTTTTTCTTTAATACGTGCAATGCTGGTGCTGGTCGTAAATTGACAAAGTTGGGCCGGCGGTCCGAGCGTCTCCTGTCACCCCTGGTCAGTGTCCGCGCCTCCCGCCAGGTGGCAGCATGCTCAGCGGTCGTATTGTTACATTGGGCACACGACACTCACGGTTCACCTGCACCGCCTCCGTCAGTCCCCTGACTCCCACTGCCCCTGGTGCAGGAACATCTCTGAGACTATTGAACACTTTCTGCTGCCTCCCGCCAGGTGGCAGCATCCTCAGTGGTCGTATTGTTTACATTTGGGCACACGACACTCACGGTTCACCTGCACTGCCTCCGTTAGTCCCCTGACTCCACTGCCCCTGGTGCAGGAATGTCTCTTGAGACTATTGAACGCTTTTGCTGTCTCCCGCCAGGTGGCCAGCATGCTCAGCGGACGTAAAAGTCCGCGGCGGGGTAGTTGATATTGGCTGTTGCCGGACAGTAAATACTAGAGTAGGATAAACGTCCGGGGGTGGGTAATGGCATCGGACTTTTTTTTTTTTTTTTTTTTTTTGAGGATAATTCCTGGACTGTTGCGATTCCGACTTTTTCGGTTCCCGGGCCAGTGCTCCCCCCTTTAGTCCGGGAAATCGAGGTTTGTATGTATATATTAATATATATATTATATATATATATATATATATATATATTATAAAATATACAGGGAGGTCCCGAAGATACGAGCAGTTAGGTTCCACCTGGCATACTCGTAAAGCGAAATCTCGTATGCGGAGAAAAAAAAAAAAAAAAAAAAAAAAAAAAAAAAAAAAAACTGTTTTTTCAAGCTAAAATAAACTATAGCAAACACAACAAACACACAGCGTCTATATTACCCACACTGTACTACCTATTCTGTAGAAAAAGCATTCTGAAAGAGAAAATAGCACAAAATAACATAACTGCACATTAATTAAACATAAAACATGCATAACAAGCAAAAAAGACGTAATGTAGGGGACGCAGCGTGATACAAGAGAAGGTAGTGTAGCGGTCCCAAGGTTGGGGCCGCACACCTGCTAATTACCCCTAAAGGTCAGGCCGTGCCATATGCTTAATTACCCTTCAGGTCACGCCTTGCTAGGGGTGACCTGACTGCGGTCCCAAGGTTGGGGCCGCACACCTGCTAATTACCCTTAAATGTCAGGCCGCGCCATATGCTTAATTACCCTTCAGGTCACGGCTTGCTAGGGGTGACCTCACTGGGGTCAACCAAATCCCCCTTTGTCGAGCCCGGGAGTGGTAGGGCGCGCATTTTGAGCTTGATAATTTTACTCACCCCAGTTTGAATGTCGTATCATTGGATTTTCGATCTCGTATATTGAAAATAGACCCTAATTTACACATCTCGTATCATCGGGTTCTCGTATACCGAATGCTCGTATAACGGGACCTCCCTGTATGTATATATATATATACCGTATTTGCCGGCGCATAAGACGCACCTCCGCATAAGACGCACCCCTATTTTACAAAGAGGTTTTTAGAAAAAATAAAATGGTGTTTTTGAGGGGGCAAAAAAAAATCGTAAATTTATCAAAAGTTAGTAAAAAAACAAAAAGATTTGTAAGGGAAAGCAAATGATTATGAGCATGTACCTCCATACAATATTCACAGTGCAGTGAATGTGAACGAAAAAATATACTAGTTAAAAATGTAAAGGGAATGACAGGGCCGGTAATCAAAATCGGTCATAATATATTGCAGGATGCCCCCACGAATTGATATTCTAATATTTTGCTACTTATGACATATAGCTTAGATTTAATGTAGTAGGTATGCCTTTGTTGCTTTTCTGCAATGTGTTTAGACTTTGTGGAATATTTGAAGTATAGATTTTGGTATTATTTTGGTAGTGGGCTTTCAAAAGTCCTAGAACTCTTATCGACACCATCGTGTAGCTTTCTTCATTCTGAGTATTTTGAGCCCCATTTCCTATGGCGCAATTGAATAATAATGGAATTACACGTAGTACCGAAAATCTACCGTTATTTCAGCCAGAAAGTTAAGTTAGGTTAAATCAGATTAGGTTAGGTTAGAGGTGGGGTTTGGTTTAGTAACATGATATAGAGAAAAAACTAATATTACCAATAATATGGCAGTGTGAAACGTAGCAATGTTTGCGGGGCGGACCTGGAGGGGCAAGTTGCCCCCCTCTCTGCACATACATGTAAACAAACATTGATGTCCGACAAAAACGAGAGCCAGATTAATTCAAAACACATCAAAACTATTCAGGAGGACTAAGTTTCGGCCTCGAAGTCGGTGGTTGTCCAATAACAAATATTTACGAAGATATTTAGGTAACACTGTCTGTAAGGTAGCCATCTCTACCTTGTTGTTATTGTTGTAATTGTTGAAGGGCACCGTTGTCGCGTCTATCACAGTCGCGAGGGTTGATAAGTCTTCTTCAGGAAGGTACAGGTGAAGGCTGATTCACACTCTGAAATCACGGCAGCGTTCCGTCAGACGTGCCTTGTATTCACACTATTTGCCATGGTTCCGTCATTTTCGGCAATTCCTGCTCACCCTCTAAAAGCAGACATGGTGCCTCAGAGGCTATGGTTGAAGAAATTTGCATTAATAGCACTTCTGGTGGATGAAGAAGAGGAGTTGAACTCTAAGAGACACTGTTTTGGGTACGGTACATAAAGCCTTGAGAAAACGATAATTATCAGCACGGCACAGTCTCATTACGTTAAAATATTCTTCCCCAGAAACCGTTACGTGACAGGACGGTGGTGTATTGGAGCCGTGATGGCGGCGCACCGTTTAGTGTAACACGTCTATTTGTTTGAATGTAAGAAATTCTAACGGATGTGATGAGACGGTGCCCTGTCACCAATTTCATCATGATGGTATGGTGTGATTCGGCCTTGAGGGGACGGTGTGGCGCCATGATGGGTCTTGGTCTTGGTGTACCGTGTGGAAGACTTTTGTCCCCTCTACAGATACCATTGCAGCCTTTTTACTAGCCTCTTTCATACAGTTTCCTTATCCGTAGAGGTACAGGGGTGAGGATTGAGGGTCGAGGTGGTACAAACGCCTATGCTGTCTCCTATCCCACCTTGCTTACCACTGTAGTGGCGCTAACACAAACTCACACACACACCTGCATCGGCTTAGGCCACCCCCCTGTCTGGAAACAGGATTAGTGGGTGACCTGACGCCGGACCTGACTTGTCCTTGCCGACACAACTGCAACACCAGCCAGGAAATTCAGTCAGCCACAGGACACACATAGACACACACGCCGCGCACCTCTTATCCCCACGTTGTACAATGACTCGCTGTCAAATAAACTACAAAGCCACGACGCCTTTCTCCATCCTTGTGTGTATAAGACAGATCCCCAAGATACTACACCTTCCTCTCACCGTTCACACTAAAAAAAAAAATTTAACATGCTCTTTGTTCACTATTTTCCCTTTATCAACAATACTCAGTCCAGCGAAAATTCCATCACCATTTTCTGCCTCCCTTCTATCATCTCCTTCAAACTGTTGTGTCAACTTGTGTGCCCCGAGTCGAATGCGGGTTAAGGCTACATCTAATATGTGGGATGTTTGTCTTTTCCATGGGTGCGGGGAGGAGTCTGAGCGGTAATGACCCATGGTGGGTGCGCGGAGGGCGTTGCCCAGTGAAGTATCCCTGGTGAAGCGGCAGACCTGAGATATCAGACGTTTTACAATGGAGAGCAGCAGCGGGGGGTGGATGATGTTTACATCTGACACGGCCATCTTGGCAGCAACAATCGCTATCTTGTTGCCCCAGCTCTTATTTTCTCTTAAACTCCAACCTTTTCTTAGTATTATGCCATTACTGTTGATAACACAGTTACTAATTTGTGTTCAGTGGACTAACTGCTCAACACAGATCACTCCAGACCCCTTTAGTAATACACCACCGGCTGTTCTGCATCTCTGCCCGACCTCTCATGCGCTAATATGGCCGCATTAGACGCAGGGTGAACTTTGCATTCCTTTTTAAGGGAAAAAACTGCGTCTTATGCGCCGGCAAATACGGTATATATATATATATATATATATATAATATATATATATATATATATATATATATATATATATATATATATATATATATATATATATATATATATATATATATCATAAGTGGCTACATAAATAGATACATATTTTTGCTTGTTTATCAACTATAAATCGGAAATTGATATGTTTGAATAGTTGATCTTGATTTTTTTTAAATTGCGACTTTTCTGAAATTTCATCTTACCGGCGCCGATAGTAGATATTGACAAGCAGTTGTAACTTTTTTATGCAAGGAATATAGACCTTATATATTGTTTTTATGACTATTACAAATTAGCCAGGTCAATTTCAGTATGTATTAAAAATTGTGAAAAAAGCAGAAATGACATTTTTCACAATTTTTTTCTGATTTTCAAAGTATCGGCGCCGATAGTAAATATTATTTTATTTATCTAAGATTTTGCATGGCTTATTTTCATGGACACCCACAACTTTTCCGCACTATTACAATGTCAAATTTAAAAAAAAGTTAAAAACGCTCCGCCCTACTGTATATGCCATATCACAAAAAAAATATATATAAGAAACCCCCAAAATTCTTCAAGTACTATAATTATTTAAAATTTTACGTGTATTTGTATTACCGTGCGGTTGGGAGACCACCTCAGTTGACGTCACCGAGCCGTGGTGCGTCGTCTGCTTGTCATGAGGAGCGTTTTGGAAGCTCGGGGAATTTACAGATTTTGATTGCGGATTATTTAAAGATGGCTGACTGGATGCAAAAAGTGACAACATATTGTTGATATACTCGATAATGGCTATATTTTGACTGCATTAAATCAGAAATGATGGACGATTACTTAAAGATTTTTTCGGTAACGAACGGAACGTGTGTGGTGTGTAAGATGCTTTAATAGTCTTACCCGAGATCTGTCTATATGAGCTCCAAGCTCTCTCCGGCAAGGGGACACACACACACAAGCACGTCTTGCCTTGCCCACTCGTAAGAAGAGTGCGCGGTTGTTGGAGAAAAGGAAGTAAAGTGACTAGTGGAGAAGTAAGACTCCTCCGGGTGACTTCAATGCTTGCAGGAAGTGTTAGTGGTGCCTCATGATGACGGATACAAGCCTTGACCAAGCTATCATGTGTACCTGGGTTGCTTACTGTCCCTGGTACAGAGATACAAAGTAAATGTTACTGTCACCTTAGGCATGGCATTGGATCAGACAATTTTTCAGTTTAGCAAGCCAAGGCATGTATAGTCCTGTATTCCCAAGGTTATGACGTCGGAAGGTATTTCACGGAATCCAGCATTCTTGTTGCCTGCATGCGCCGAGGTTGCACCGTCCGAAGACAACGGCCGGTTCTGGACATAAATGTGAATTCATTTACGTCAAATATCAGGGTTCACCATACAATTCACGGAATTAAGCCTGGGCAGGGAACATCTTCGCAATATGATTTATACAAGGTTGTTCTTTAAGCTTATTAATTAGGTTTCTAGAGCCGTGTGGCAGACCAGCTAGACTTGAGGTGTCAACACGTCCCAGTCCAGCTAGTGGGCAGCCACAGCCTGTTTTCACTTGAGGTGGTGTGTGCGGTGTTGACCAGACGGAATGCAGCTTGTGGTTGTGAATCAATAGTCGAACAACATCATTAACAACGTAGGTATAAAGCTGCCTCTTAATTTATCAGTGTTAGATATCTAATAGAGGCGTTTAAGGTAAGGATATAGATACTACATACTGCCAGAATTTTAATTTCCTAATTTCTTTTGTGGACCTCGGAGATTGTTCATATACGAATGGTTGTTCATAAAATTCTTATGTACATATTCTTATAATTTATTTACAGTTAGTTTCGTGCCTTATAATGAGGTAACAACATATTTTGTGAAGTTTTGTTGATGTGGCCATATACGTCAAGGGATGAATATTTAGCGGTTTTTACACATGTGTATAAATATTTCTTGATCTATAGTTTTATTTAAATACTCCCAGTGGTCACCAGCAAAGGTATTAAAAGAAAAAGAAGCCCAGAGTCTGAGCCCAGAGTCTTCCCAGACCAAGACCCAGACCGTATTCTGTATCTTTTAACAGCAGATAAATATGCTAATTTGACTTTACAGCTATATCTATGACTTTACAATGGTGTGAGTTAATATAAGGTATAATATTAATAGAGTTCCTTAGTCGTGCTGATCGTTATTTACCCTATAGGAAGATGCCTTGCACTGACGTCACGATCTAGCGGCTTCAAGCCAAATGCCGCCCGTCGGAGCTAGGTGGAGGACCAACAAACTCCACTTGCCGCCCGTGTTTGCCAGCTTATGGTAATTTTCCCCTACCAAATATATGTTTATCAGTATAAAAGATATACTGTTATCTTCGGAAATGTTTGTTCTATAATATTATCAAATAAAAAACCGCAAAACACACTAAAGAAATGCCAGTAAGAGAATAAAATAAAAAAGAGGGGTGAGCCAATTTAGTTCGTGAGGTGTCTTGTTACTCTTCTTTTGAAAAGATGTATGTCATAGGAAAGTGGAAAAATAGAAACAGGAAGAGAGTTCCAGAGTTTACCAGTGAAAGGGATGAAAGGGTTGCCAAACCCTGCGTACCCCGCCAAATTTGAACTAAATTTCTGCCGATTTTCTCAGTTTTTGAAATAATTATACCTAATTAATACCTGGGTTATCCTGCTGAGTGCCCCTTTCTACCCCGCACTCCTCGTCAGGATGGACAAGCCAGTCCTCGTGTCGCACGCCAGCAGCACGAACACTCTCCTCTCTTTTTTCACAGGATTTCTCTGACGGGCTCAAGCTAGCACGTGGTCCTCCCTGCTGGAGGCCCGAAGAAAAAAAGAAGAAAAAAAATGCCTGGGTCGATTAGTGCCGTTGTTTTGAGGCTGCCGTTGTTTTGAATGCCGGTTAAATGAGGTTCTCCTGTATATCCATCCTGTAATATGGAGACCAAAACTGAACCGCATAGTCTAGGTGAGGCCTGACTAGAGCCAGATAAAGCTTTAGAATAACTTCCGCACTTCTACTTTTAACACTTCTGGTAATAAATCCTAATACTCTATTAGCTCTATTTCTAGCCTCAATACA
Organism: Chionoecetes opilio; assembly: GCA_016584305.1. Lineage (NCBI taxonomy): Eukaryota > Metazoa > Arthropoda > Malacostraca > Decapoda > Majidae > Chionoecetes > Chionoecetes opilio. Next base: position 143,680 of record JACEEZ010017101.1, read on the forward strand.
TTGTTTCCTAAGTCGGAGGTCTGGGCTCACCCTCACTCCAAAATCTTTTTCACCTTCTGATCTTTTCAGCGATACATTACTTATGGTGTATCTATTACCAGGGTTTTTTCTACCAACATTCATAACGCTGCACTTATCAATATTAAATTCCATCTGCCATCTGACTGCCCACTCGTTAAGTTTATCTAAGTCTCCCTGCAATATGTTTACATCAGACTGTGATCCAATAATCCTACCTACCTTACTATCATCAGCAAGCTTGCTGATATCACTGCTAATCCCACTATCCAAGTCGTTGATGTAAATAAAAAATAGTAATGGACCCAAAACAGACCCTTGTGGAACTCCACTTGTCACCAGTCCCCATTCAGATTTAGAACCATTAATTGTAACCCTTTGTTGCCTATTACTTAGCCAAGCTCTGATCCAATGAAGAACCTTCCCATCTATACCATGAGCCCTAACCTTATTTAAGAGTCGCTCGTGTGGTACTTTGGCAAATGCCTTACTAAAGTCCAGATGTATTATATCATGTAACGCGGGAAAATGGGTTAAAACTTTTGACTCATGATTGACGAAGAGTTTACGTTGAGTGGGAGGGGGTAAAGTAATATATAAATGTCGAGTAATTAAATGCGTCATTTTCCTTCACTCCTCAGTTCTGAATCACTATATATAAATATATTTTGACATATTTTGTGCCGACGGTAGCTGGTGACGTCAGCGGGCCAGGCAAGAAGGAAGGCAGGTAGCCATATTAGTTGTCTTTTGGTCCACGTGTCAGTTGTGGTAAGACGTGTGGGGAGGTGAGGCTATCAACCCTTTATAAGGTACGTGCGGGGAAATGTGTTGGTGGGGATGTAGAGGAGATTAATTATTTATCTGTTATAGCATGAAAGCTAATGGAAAATGTTATTCATAGGGTTTCAAGGTAGCAGTGGGAAGCTGGCGGTGGGAAGCCGGCGGGTTGAGTGGCGGTGAGCTGTGGGAACAGCTGTGAATGACCCTGGATACACCAGGATACAGCTAAGGCTTTGTTTCATAGCTGGAGTGTGTGGGTATTGATACTTTACTCAGAGAATCAGTGTGATGGGAAAGTTACACAGAACTAGTGTGACGGGCAAGTTACACAGAGAATCAGTGTGATGGGAAAGTTACACAGAGAACTAGTGTGACGGGCAAGTTACACAGAGAGTCAATGTGACGGGAAAGTTACACAGAGAACCAGTGTGACGGGCAAGTTACACAGAGAATCAGTGTGACGGGACATTTACTCAGTGATTTAGGGTGAAGGAGTTATAGGGTTACGCTTTGAGCACGAGCTGAGAGTCGCGTCGTGTCGATGTTATTAGCATTAAGTATGTATTTATGTTAAGACATTAGGTTAAGACATTAGGTTAAGACATTAAGTTAAGACATTAGGTTAAGACATTAGGTTAAGAAGGAGTTGGGAAGTAATTACTGGTGAATCAGTAAAGTGACAATATACTAAGATTCTGATAAAGAGTTGTTATTCAGACCCATCAGTACTTACATATTTTCTTAATCTTATATATATTTTTTTCCCACTTATTGTGGGTGGTGGCAGTGTAATAGCCAGGATTGTGGAGCCCTTCGAGTTAACGTCAAAGCTATAAAGCTATATAGGGGGGCGCCACACTTATCATTATCTGCCGTCTCATAAACTTTCCTATAAAAACTCAATAAATTGGTGAGACATGACCTACCCTTGGTGAATCCATGTTATGAATCATTGATCAAACTATGTTTATCTAAGTGCTCTCTAATGTTTTTTGCAATAATAGATTCCAATAATTTACCCACCACTGATGTTAGACTTACGGGTCGATAATTTGACTTTAGTCCTCTGTCTCCCTTCTTAAATATGGGAACAACATTTCCTTTCCTCCACAATAATGGCACATCGCCCATCTCAACCGATTTTCTAAAAATGTTCACTAACGACTCACTAACAACCTCCTTGCATTCCTTTAATACCCTGGGATACACTTCATCTGGTCCTGGCGATTTAAACATTTTCATTTTATCTATACCCTCTTCCACCATTTCCCTAGTTATCACAATATCTTTGAGTTTCTCCTCATCGCTTCCTTTGAACATCTGTTCACTATCAGGTATCGTCTGTGTATCCTCCTCCGTAAAAACACTTAAGAAATAATCATTTAGACTCTTACACATATCCTCATCCGTATTTAAGACCTCACCCTGTCCTGACCTTAACGGCCCAACTAATTCCCTTGTCTTTGTTTTATATACCTGATAGAACCCCTTTGGTCCCTTTTCGCCTGTCCTGCTACTCTAATCTCATAATTGTTCTTAGCAACTCGAGTTAATTTTTTCACTGTCCTCGCCATCACGTTATACTGTTCTTTGTTTACCAATCCTGGCTTGAACCTTAAATAAATGTTTCTTTTTACTCCAATGTTGTGTTTTAAATTGGTGGTCATCCATTTTGGATCACTCTTTATGGACCTTATTTCCCTAAGACAAGACGTGCTCCTAACAGCTCCGTGTGTGTGTGTGTGTGTAGTCAGGACAGACCTGAGTTAAGATGTCGGCTGCAGAGGGGATTAGCGTCGAGAGTGTTTTGGTTGAGGCGGGGAGAGAAGTGGCGCTGTGTGCTTCTGCTGTGGTGGAGAGTGGTAGTGTGGTAGTAGTGAAGGAGGCTGAGGTGAAAACGAGTGTGGTAGAGGGAAGGAGAAGGGTCGAGGGGGAGTGTAGTGAAGGGTGTGGAGTGGCTCTTAAGGCTATTCTGGAGGTGATCGAAGAACTGAAAAGGTCCTTTGCAAGTGAAGTGAACGAGTTGAAAAGCGTGGTGAGGAAGCAGGAAATAGAGATACGATCTCTTAAGTGTGGAGGTGGATGTCCAAGTGGAGTGAGTGGAGGGTCACATGCGAGGGATGTACCTGGAGGGGTACCAGAGCGAGACATGCCTCGGGCGACTACACTACCCTCCCGAGTTTCACGCTATGCGAGTTTCGTGCTGAGTCCTAAATTCTTACCATCCCGACTTTTGCGCATTATATCCCCGAGTTTCGCGCTCCTATGTACACCTTTTTTTTTTCTTTTTTTTTATGGTGTGCGTGTGTATGCCTACAGTGCCGTTAGACAGTGACCTCCAGGGGTGGGATGGTAGGCCTTGGAGGTTAACTTGAGGGCTGTGATGGTTGGCCCTTGCCCGTGGTGGCGCAGACAGAATTTCTATAGTGACGCCTGTGATTAGAGGCTCATGCCGCCCCCTGTGTCCTCCGATGCACTCACAATCGAAGGTAGAGTTAATGGGCAGCGTGTGGGTGTTCTTAGGCCACTCAAGGGTGCAGAGAAAGATTTTAAGTGGATTTTACAGCCCTCATCAAGGATCGAATTCGGGTCACCGAGAACGCCGCCACTCGGAGACTTCTTCTTCTTGTGACCTTTTCTGCTTAGTATCGCTTTGTAGGTCGTCTGTCAAGCTTGTGCTCGAGCTTGACACATATCTTGACGCTAACCACTTTGCTACCGCCTCCCATAAGAGACGTACGGGACACGTCTTCCTTCCTTCCTGCTTAGTATAGTATTATAATAGGCTTAGTATAGCTCGTATGTAGTTTTGCTTTGTTTTTTTTCTTTTGTTTGTGTTTTTCTCTACAGGAGCAGCCGGTGTCGCATAAGATAGGTAACACCTCGAAATAAGTAGCACCTTACCTTACACCCCCGCCGTTCCTTACTTATTAACCACAAAATACTCCTTTATAAGTGATTAACCATGACGTGTGTGGTACTGTGGTTTCTGGAGGTACTGGAGGAGACAGGAGAGAATAGAGGAAGGCATTGTGACAGTGTTATTGCCGTATAACACTGTCACACAACCATCAGCTGACAAGATATGTGTCAAGCTCACTTACTCAGACCAAAACAGCATCCGCTGGTTGACTCCCAACTCAAGCTCAAACTCAAGCTCCTCTCCTCCCTCCTCTTCTCTACGTACTGTTGGCCGAAGCCACCACCCCGGGAGGTGGGTCACAAGCCCTAGGCTAACACCCAGTACCCATTCACTGCTGGGTGGACAGGGGCTTGGGGCATTTTCAGGATATTTTATTGGGGAAAAAGTTAGTCTTATAAGCTGTAAAATACGGAAGGTACACAGCCCTAGTTAACCTCCAGGGCCTACCATCCCACCCCTGGAGGTCACTGCCTAACGGCGCTGTAGGCACACACACACACACACACACAAAACGGACTAAATAAGCATTTTTACACTGTTTTCAATAACCGAGTTTCGCGATCTGTGAGTTTCGTGCTATGCCTCCGGAAGAAAGCAAGCGCGAAACTCGGGAGGGTAGTGTACTATGGATCCTAGTAAGTCACCAGTATTTGGTGAATGGAATCATGGTGGAGCCCCCCCTGAAGGAGATATAGGTAAACAATGACCATGTTGTGTGCACGAACTCATTTCAGGTACTCTCGGGGCTGCAAGAGGAAGATACGGAGGTAAGGACGGTAGACGATACATCATTACCCGAAGGTAAAATCTTGGTTGTTGGTGACAGTCAGGTTAGGCATCTCGACAGCAGGTTCTGTGACAGAGAAGGGATGCACATGAAGTCGGTGAGTTACCCAGGGAAGGGGATAGGTTATGTTAGTGACAAGATAGTTGAGTGCATGGCGGACCAAGGGAAAAAGCCCATCGTCTGCCTGTGCGCTGGGGGAAATGATGTTGAGTTTGTAAGAAGTGAGGAATTGCTACGGCGGTTTAAGGAAGCTGTAGGTAAGGTTAGGGACAGGGGTGGGTTCCCTGTGGTGTGTGGTGTCCTTCCAAGACGCTATGTTGACGACTTGTGGTACTCCAGGGCTATTGCTTTGAATTGCCGGCTGGCACTTCATTGCAAAGCCAATGGTTGGGCCTTTGTCGACAGCTGGGACCTCTTTTTCGGGCATAACCACCTCTACCGCAGGGACGGGGTGCACTTTTCGAGGAAAGGAGTTCAGATCTTGTCTGAATCCCTTGAAAGGGAGGTAGATGCACTGCAGGCTTTTTTAAGATAGAGAACCGGGGAGTAGACACTGGGGTCGGGGTAAGGGAAACATGCGACACTAGGAGGAGTTTCAGAAGGCAGGGAACTAAAGTGATTCGTAAGAAGAGAGAGAGGAGGGGTTTAGTTAAGGGGAGAGTCCGTCGTGAATTTTAAATTGCATCTACGGTCATGAATAAATTATATGTTGTGTATATTAGTACACTTGTTATCACATGAAAATTTCAAGCTGATCAGATGAAAGAAAAAATTTGAAAAAATTAAAGAACCGATTTTTGTCGGTTTTTTATGAAATTTTGAATTGCATCTTTTCAGCCATTTTTTTGACCGATTTTCTTGTGATATGAACATATGATAATTCATTGTTATTCTAACAATTTGTTCTGAGAATATTTTGGAAATTGTTTTCGAATTTTTTTTTTGAAATTGTTAAAAAAAAAATTGAAAAATAGAAAATTTTAAGGATAATTTTCCCATATATCAAAACTAAGAAAAAAAAAAAAAAAAAAATCAATACAGATTTCTCTACGATATTTGATTTTGTGTGTCCTAAAGTTCGTGAAAATCGTGCCAAAAATAAAAGCAGAGATGAATTTTATGTTAATTTTATACTAGTTTTGAGAAAAACGCATTTGAAGTTTTGCTAAAGTTTCTGCGCTCCAGTGAAGGTACTATACTGTCAATGCTACTTGCATATGAATTTGATGGGATCAGTAATCACATATCAATGCATACATAAAAGGATCTGCTATTGTCCCCCCTTATAAAGGTATTAATTAATCGCTCAAAGGCGAGGGTGTCAGGGCCCGCCACGCCCCTCATTGTTGCAAGGTTCGATCAAAATTCACCAGGTGCATAGCTTTCGGTTGGAATTCCCTTGTCTGTCTTCCTCTTCTTGTTTATTGTCTTCTTCGGTGTAATTCTTCTCTTTTCTAGTCCTTTTGGATGTACTATACATTTGTTCCAAAAAATTTTGTGAACAGGTTGCACTTTTCATATCCAAAATTGTGTTCCAGAATTGTTACCTGGGTAACAAACTTCACCCTGAAGATTGCTGGTTTTTTTGTTTTTTTAACGGCTTAGTTTTGATATATGGGAAAATTATTAAAAAAAAATCCATTTTTTTTTTTTTTTTTTACAAGTTTTGAAAGTTTAAATGCCCCTCGCTATGGGCATTTAAAAAAATGTCCGACTGAAATAAATTCCACCATTCGAAAGCCAAAGGATAGGGTGTTGCCATAGACCATATAACTCAAATTCGTATATTAAAAAATTATTTTCATATTTTCACGGCAGACTCTCCCCTTAAAGATAAAGGGAAAATTGACAAAAAGAAGAGGAGTTGCTTGAAGGTTTACTGTACAAACTGTAGGAGTATTTTAAACAAGATAGATTACCTGAGAGGAATAAATAGTGTAGAGGATTTTGATATAATAGCATTAACAGAAACATGGTTGGATATGTCAGGAAAGGTATTTGATCCGGAAGTAGAGATAGCTGGGTATAAGTTATTTCACAAGGACAGAGTAGGCAGACGAGGTGGAGGAGTTGCGCTTTATGCAAGATACATTGCAGTGTTGTGTTAATAATGTTATAAAAACAGATGACAGCATAGAGTGGTTATGATATGGGTGACCTCCACCCATAGATATGGGTGGAGGTTACGGAGGGAACTGAGAAAATGGTTTTGGGTGTAGTGTATAGGCCTCCAAACTTATGTAAAGAGGATTCAGCTCCTATATGGGAAGAAATAAACAAGGCCTGCAGATATAATCGACTATGCGTGGTGGGAGATTTTAATCTTAGGAATATAGACTGGGATTTAATTATAGGAGACAACGACGCAGAGGAATTGTTAAATATAATTTAGGATAACTTCCTAAGTCAAGCAATGAAGAAGCCTACTAGAGGAGATAATATTCTGGATTTGTTACTGACAAACAGAGATGATTTAGTTACAGATGTGGAGGTCGGTGGCAAGTTAGATAATAGCGACCATTATGAGATCAGATTTAGCTTAAAATGGGAAGTTGGAAAATTAAGTGTCAAAAGCAAAAATACCTAATTTCAGAAAGGCCAATTATGCAGGATTAAGACGACACCTGGAGGGGATTAATAAAAGGTGTGGGATGGAGGGGAAGAAATTTTCCCAGGGTAAGGTGGTCAAGGACAGGGCGGTGACAGCTGGAAAGGCCAATTATGAAGGATTAGGAAGACACCTGGTGGAGATGAGCGGGGGGGGGGGGGGGGAGATAGAGGGTAAGGAATGTTCCAAGGTCAGCACAATGTCAGCTGGAAAGGCCAATTACACAGGATTAGAAAGACACCTGCTGCAGTCTTGCCAACTGGACCTGGTTCTTCCCTCTGCAGGACATGAACACTTCCCTGACTCCCCATATCCCTGTTGACCACACCTACCAGACGGGCTATGGTTAGTGTTTAATGCATTAGTTTATTGATAGCAGTAGGTCTTTACATGTTCAGTTGTCATAAAAAAAATTGCAATCCTACCTGCTAACCTTCCAGTGTGGAGCAATGTTTTATTGGATATACATAAATGTCCATAGTTATTAGAAATATGATGATGAGTGAATGTAAGGGATGAATGAATTTAACTTATTTGTTTTGAGTCATTGCAGTTTTTTGTAAGTCTATTTTATTTCATTTTGCTTGCTCTTTCAACGCCACTTTGCATGTATGGAAAATGCTAGTTATCTAGAAACTCCTTAACTGAATGTTATCTTCATCATTGTACTGATAGATAAGTGCCGAGTGCAAAGAATAGATATCAGTGTAGACTAGACTAGACATGTATGATTTCATAAGATGGTATTACATAGTGTGAAATATAGGATAGTTATATGTTCCTTTTAAGTTAGCAATGGCTGCCCTCAGGTCATTACATGGAGGCAGCATTGGTGCCCAGTAAACCACGATGGTGTAGTGGGGTGGCTCGCCACACCATGGATATCCCAGCCCGTAAACACCCTCCTGTGTGTTTCCTTCTGGTATGTGCACAATGGCGCCACCAACAGGGACAGGCTCTCTGTGTATGCCACAGATCCACACGGGTGGGCGTGGGCTACCACCTGTGGCAGGAGAAAGTGTATATGGTGCACTTTACATCATCCTTAAACTTGAATGAGCCATTAATCCTTTCATGTCAGGAGAGTATGGCAAAAATGTCTGTGAAAATGTACCACCCGCTGACATACTTAGTGAACTGTTACGTAAGGGTCACTAAGGAAGTTTTATATCTAAAGCTCCTAGAAGAATTACCATTTGTCTCAGAGAGCTCAGTTTGATCCCATTTTGAAGCTCGAGCTGCACTCTATTGTACTTTGTTGAAACATTATATGCTTGAAATGAAATGCTATATAGGGGAGATGAATTTAACTGATGGGCAAAACTTTTGCTTTACTGTACTTTAACAATCAGCAAAAATAGGAAAATATTATATAAAGTGGTTTTTTCCCATCTTAGTATAGTTAAGTATAGCTGAATATATTTTCAGTTCACCTATGTTGCATTTTGATATCTAATAGTGCAGTTGAAAAAAACCCCCAGAAAAGGAAGTACAGACACTGGCGGAAGTTATTACTGGGTTAGGGATCTGATCGACTGGTTTATAAAGTGAATTGGACGTAAATTGATTCAGGTTCCGTAGTTTTTTTGGCGTAAGAGACTATATTTTTTCCTTTGAATAAGCCTATGAAGTTTACCAAGCAACCTCAAGGGCAAAAGTTAAGTTTTTCATACTACCAAAGACCACAACATGCAGTCAGTTGAGCTGAAACCCTCGTATCCACTTCCAGTCTTATTTACGATTATTGTTTTTATGCATATTTACCCTCTGTTTTGTTTTCCTCTTTCCAGCCAGCTACGTTGACAAGTGGCTGTCCGCCTCGGTGCCCGTCCCTGGCGGGGATCAGTGGTCAGTGCAGATGTTGTGGGAAGCTTTTCAGGGGCAAAGGAAGACCACTCCTCCATGGCTGTGGATGATGTCAAAATCACCTGCTTCCTGTGACACTTTTGGTTTTCCCCTTTATTTATTCTCGTGTTTTTATGCATAGTTGTCTGCCCTAAGTATTTGGTGGAACCCCATTGGGGTGTTGCACCATATGTATCATGTCCCTACTCTTGCAACAATATAATGATCAAAAATTTTTCACTATCAGAACTTACCTATATAAGTCTAGATGATAAAAATCGCTACAGGAGTGTTTCCTTCCCCGCTAATATGTCGGAAAAACCTTCTGGTAAGCCGCTACTAACAAAAGGGACCCTCGTGGGTTACGAGGATACGTACTTGCAATATCGTAAGTGTTTGCTGAATGGGTCGTGCCATGTGCGGAAAAGTACAGGAAATTTACCAGAGTTTTCCCTCGTAAAGGGTTTTTGCTGAACCCCACCCCTGGGTTTCCCCGGGCACGTCTCCATTTGACAAGTGCTCTAGTCAGCCTTTCCAGATTCCGCTACGGTAAATGCTCCCGTGCCGGTAAAGTGCATTCAGGTTACCCTTCACTATCCTGCAGGGTGTCCTCGCCGTCTAGCGCCGGTGTTTTCAAAAAAGGCCCCAAAAACCCCAGGGTTCGGGCCCAAAATACCGCGGGTTGGGCGAGTAACCCGAAAATGTTGACGGGCTTTTCCGGGCAGCCAACCCCAAGAAACATCCAAATCACAGCCGGACAAATCCCCAAAATTTGCTTACCATTCCCCCCAAACCAGCTTTGGGGCCTCCCAAAAAACCCCATTACTCAAGGGCTTTCAGCTGCCGTCATCATAATCTTAACATTGAATGCCCACCTAGAGCCCTCATATCTGAATTTTTAAATTCACCCATTATCTGAAAAATTTTTCCTGGGGCACCAAATAGCACAACCCACCGAAAATTTTCCCCCGAAAAATAGTCCCCCGCATTCTTTCTGGAAAAAACCACAGATGTAAATATCTTGATACAGGTCCCTTCACCAAAAAAATCTTCTGCCCCACATTTAAGGTCCAGGGCAATCACCTCGTTAAACCTGCGGGCCCAACGGGACACTCACCCTGACCCGGGGTCGGTTTTTTATACCGTTTGCACATCACAGTCACTTGTCATTTTATCAATCCTCTTCTAGGTTCGAGTCCCTATTGTCGGCACTCTCAAAAGTTCTTAAATTTTTTCTGCTGTAGGGTTCCAAACTGACGATAAATTTTCAAGGGCCCTCTTCTCGATGTCCCCGCCCTTGTAGAGTGCCAGAGTGCCTCAGCTATACTAACTTCCCCGTCTAGTCATCCGATAACGGCCCAGATGGGCCCTGACGATGATGTACGTAATTGCGACGCCCTTTTTTTCCGCCCACTTTGATTTGTTTTGTCTCACATTTGTTATCCTTTGGGCTCTTTTCATAGATCTATCACCCAAAAGGGTAAATTACAGTTCACCAATCAGTGGTCCTTTGGCACGCATTTTCCTATACAACGGGGAAAAACGAACTTTTGAAGGAATCACAAAAATACCATTGCCAATGTGAACGGAATTAGAGCATTCCTCTTTCAAAAGTCCACGCTATATTCAGTAAACCCCATTTACATACCTTCGAGCCAACGTGAACCCACACATTTTTGAAAACCCCGTATAAAGGGACGGCACCCCCCTTCGTTCACTCACTAGTTTCCAAAAATTTTCCCCCGCTATTTTTCATTCACATAGCCCACGAATAAGTCACTGGTTCCCAACGTACCCACCATAGCCTTTTTGTTTTTTTTTTAGGCATAGGGCAATCACGTGCCCAGTGATATATTGATTCACAAAGCACTTTTGGGATTTGTCCATTGCCCCCTGGGTTTTTTTCCCTCCATCTTGTCTTTGACGTCCACTTTTCCCCACCCCCAAGGGGCATCCCCTTGCAGTCCCCGCCAACCACGTCTACCTCGGGGTTTCCGCCCACATATAGAGTTTCCTCACTTTCACCAACATTGCCCTCTTTTTCCACAAAAAAAGGGTTTCTGATTTTATCTGTATGGGGGCGCTGGGCCCCTTTCGCACCACTCAAAAATTTTTGGTTTGAGCGTCCCCTTTCATATTATCGTCTTTTTACAACCTGTGTTGCTGACAGAAAATTGCTTTCTCTTTCCCTAACAAACATGCACCCAAATAACATAAAGCCAACACCGAACATCAAGTTTCAATCCCTGCTTTGTAACACCTGGTACTATGTTCAAACTCGCCCAAAAACCCTTTAAATTTGTCTCTTTTTTCTCTGTGGGCTATATAAAGCCTCAAATGTGCAAATTTCCTTCTTTTTCATCCCCAAAAACACATCACCAGTCTTTCTTTTAACATTCCCACGCCATCCCTGCCCCCCATCGGGTCTATAAAATTTCCAACGAAGCCTTTGGTCCGCCCGGAAAGTGACGATAATTTTAGACTTCGGCAATATGCCCCCGGGGGGGCCCCCGCCTTGGCGCCCGGGCAAAATCTAAAAATATGGTATAGGCGACATGTGGGCCAAATATGGTGCTTTTGGAAGAATGTGAACCAAAATATCCCTAACAGACCTGACTAGATCACAGATGGTGTACACTATGTATACTGGATCGAAAACTGGTTCAGCAATATATAACAGAGGCTCGTTATTAATAAAACTACCATGGATTGTACATCATCGCATCAGTCGCATAATCGCATCAGTCATTAGTGATCTTCAGAAGGCATTAATAAGGGGCATTATTTTAGACTTTACGCTTTTTTTAAAAAAATTCGAAAAACTAAGGGAAATCAAAATTTCGTCATCCTAATGGATGAGCAGGCAAAGCATTCAGGAAGTCTTGTGGAAAATCTCCGCATGGTCCAATAGGTGAAAAATTTCTTTTAACGACAATTAATGTCATATTCTTTAAGTGGGAAGAAGAAACTAAAAATAAGAATATGCAGTATGTGGTGTGAAACTGAATAGAGCGCAATAAAAGCGTCGAAGGTCTTAGTATCGCGGTAGCGATTATATTATTAGTATTTATATTACTATTTTTCGTAGCAGTGCCAATCAAATATATTTATAAGGATTATTTCATGCCACAGATTTGGCCATAGTTATTATCTCCGCCAAGGAGGGTATGTGATCGGATCAGTTATTTATTTTGTTTGTTTTATTATTAGCAGGTTACGCAAAATGTTATAGACGAATTGAATTGAAAATTGTACATAGCAGGGGTGGGGTTTGGCACAACTTAGAAGTGATTAACTTAAAGAATCGATCCGAATTCGGATCTGGATCCAGGAATTCTTTATGGGATATTTTGGGGGCTTGGCGTTCACCGCCCTCGAGGAGGTTTCAGATACCATTTGGGACGTCTCTACACAGTCTCTCTTTCTCTTAAAATAAGAAAGACAACTTAAACCAGAGGAAAGCTAAAAAAAAATTAAAACGTTTTCGAAGACACTGAAGTGGGCGAAACTGAAATATTCAGTATAATGAAGGGGCCATGGATCCATGGAAAGCGAAAAGAAAGACGAAATGTCGAGATAGATTCTGAAATAACGTCGAGAGCAATCAATCAAATCTATAAGCAGAATTACAACGTACTCACCGGATGACTAAAATCTGTAAAATAACAACCATTGTATATACAGTATCTACGAAGGGCTCCATTAAACAATTAGATCAATTATGATCTATTGAGTGGTAGTAAGAATTCATGAAAAGTAATTTAAAGTAAGTGGACGAGATTCTAGACAAAAAAGAAATATCAATTAAAGACAATATGGTTTTAAAAAAAGGATCATGTGTTACAAATGAATTAGTTTGCCCGGATTCAGCAAACTTACCAGCGATACCCTGTTACGAGGTCGAAGTTACTAGACCGCTACGAGAGATGGCAAAACTGTATTCGGAAACGATTTGTAAGCATCTAGAAAGTACGAGGTCCATTGCCGGGTAGCCACAAGGGGGGTCTCGTGTCCGAAACACCCAAATCATCCCCACGCTTACATGTTCTGTTGGGCTTACACTTGCTTTTGTTTACAAAAAAAATTTCATTTAAAGTTCATGATCAACCTCCAAAATTTGTGTAAATGAGTCCAAGGTTTTTTTATCATTTTTGTGCATCAAAAAGGTTTTCGTTTTGCACGCCTGTCACCTGATACAGGTAACTTTAAAAAAAAAAATCATGACTTTTGCTGAAAAACAAAACCCAAAATAGCCTGTATGATGTTCCTGTGTGATTCTACACATTCAATGATTCTTCGTTTTCTTTCGTAAAGGATCTGGCACTTCACCTTTTTAGGCTTTAAAATAAATAAATCAATTATCTTCAAGGAAAAAAGTGGAAAATTTTGGAAATATTTGTGTATGTATAACATGACCGGGGGTTTTTTTTGTTTGTTTGTTTAGAGAAAATCCCTCAATCCATAGTGATCTACCGCTGCGCTTTAGTGTTGGCCGAAGCCACCACCCGGGAGGGGGTCAAAAACCCCCGGCTAACCCCCGGGTACCCTTAACTGCGGGGGTGGACAGGGCTCGGGTTTAAGAAAACCCCCCTGGAAAAGTTTTTTTTAACCCTTTTTCTATTTTTATTTATGGGTCGGGGCAAAAGATGTGAAAGGGGGGCTTTTTGGGTACCGGGAACTTCCCGATAGGAATTTTCTCGCCGACGTGGGCGGATTTCCAAATTTTTCATGTCGGGGTGTTCCTATTTCTGGCGACTTTAGTTCTTGATTTTGAGTTAGTTATGTGGTTAGGTTTTGTTGGCTATTCCCAATATCAAGGTTAGGTTTGAACGGTCCTTGCCAGGGAACGTCGCCAAAAATTTCCCACGTCGGCGAGTTTTCCCCCCCCTGTCGGCGAGAGTTTTCGGTTGGGGCGTTTCGGCGATTTTTCTATGGGCGACATTTTCCATAAACCGGGCTATAGGGGCATTTTTAAACAATCACAACGGGGGGGTTTTTTACTAAACGTTTCTTCTTATAGAAGGATAATTAAAACCCTACAAACCCGTCGGAAATTAAGTTTTTATTCTAGTGTTTCCCTTACTCACCCTCTCTCCAATCGGTTTGGGGACCGGGGGAATGCAGGATTTTTGGGGGGGTAAAAAAATATCCCTTTGCAACCACTTTTTTTTGAGTAGGAGTGTTCAAAATTCCCAGATCTAGGGAAAATGTTTTTGGTTTCTTCTGAGCCCAGAGACGTGTGAACCTGACGATCCTCCCAGAATGAGCCGAAAGTGTCGAGAAACCCCTCCAACCCCCCTAGGAGGTTGGGTTAGTTTTTGGTTTAGGCTAGGAAAAGTTAATTTGGGTTTAGATTAGTTTAATTGGTTAGGTTAGCTTGGGTTGGGTTTACGGTGGGTCAGCCCCTAGCTAGGTTAGGTAATTTTTGGCTACTTTGGGTTTTAATCTTGGTTATGAAAATTTCTCTAGATATAAGGAAAATTACCCTAATCTGGGGTTTTGCCCCCTACCAACTTTTTAAATTTACTGTCCCCGCGCATAATTGTTCCCCTCCCGAAAACCCCGCATTCCCAAGGCCCCCCCAACTTTTTTGGGGGAAGTGGGGAGAGTATGGGCAAACACAAAAGAATTTACCGAAATTAAAAATAACTAAAGTGGGTCTAAAGGGGGGCAAAAACCCCCCACTGAGGGTTTTGGTTTACGTATCAATGCCCCGGTTAGGTTAGTTAAAATAGCGGAGTTCTGCCAATCCCCCCCACCCTCCCCCCATTTTAGGGGAGTATTGGGTTATAATGGGCGAGAACTGCGCGGTTGCTACCGCCGTTACTACTTAGTTTTCTGTTTATTTTTTTTCAGTATCTGTGCAGTTTTTAAACAACTTCCGGATAACCTTCAAAACTTATATACATTTGTAAAATTATATAGCCCCCTAACCCCTTTTGGTTTGTTTTAAAGGGTTTGGGTGATTTTAATAATCCCGCCAGGGGGCGAGGGGGAGGTTAGGTTCTTTTGGTTAAGGGAAAATGGGGGCCCGGCAGGGGGGTGCAGGCTGGGTCTCTGATAAAATATTCTAGGCAGAGCGGGTACTCGGCGGGTGGCGAATGCGGGGGGGGGGAAACACTTTTTCGTACAATTCCGTTACTTTTGTTTTCTGAGACCCTGCCTATTTTTCCTGGCCAAATTTTGTGTTTTTCTGAATGAATAAAATTTTTTCAAAGGAAAGTAAGGTTTTGGTGACAAAAAAAAAAAAAAAAAAAAGGTTTTCCCGGGAAAAAAGAATATCTGAAAAAGCCAATTTTAGGCAAAAAAAACAGTCAGTGTCTAAGAAAAACCGCGCAGTCCTCCTTAATTTATCTTACTTTAAAACGAAAAAAAAATAGGATCCTAGTTTTTTTACAGGGGGGGGCTAGAGGGTAAAAAAAAAAAACTAGTGATTTTCAAAAAACAAAGGGCAGATTCTCTTAAAAAAGTATTCTATCAGAAAAATGTTTTTTTCTGAAAAAGGCGAGGGGCACTGTAACGAATCTTTCCCTGCTTTTAAAAAAGTTGTTAGGGTTTTAGGTTTTAGGGGAGATAAAAAAATGGCAGGTGGCCTTAGGGAAATAGTTCTTTCCCCCGTGTCTGAAGTGAATTTGGAAGGAATTTCTCAAAAAGTCTAACAATAATAAACATAATGACATTGTCAGTGACATAAAACCCCAAGTTGAAAAGGGGAAAGGGGAGGGTGGGGGGCAAGGTAAAAAAATTTTTTGTGTAGCCCATGTTTTGGCAAGCGCAGAGCCCCCACAGCTAAGGGGGGGGCATGATCGTTGTAGGCCCTCAGAATCGGTTAAAGACAAAAATATAGCATATTCTAATTCAATTTTTTTACCCCCAGTCGCTGATTTGATTCATCTTCCAAAAACCTTGTTCGTAAAACTAAAATTCAAAAAGCTTACATTTATTAAAAATTTAAACTATAAAAATACTAAAAATATTAAAATTCAAAAAGATGATTTAAACACTGTGTAGTCCACTTTTATTACAAAAGGGGAAAAAAAAAGACAATCCAACATAATTTTCTTGTGATAAATTTAAATTTTAAATGTTGAAGCTGATGACATTATTTGAATAGCATTGGGTGAAATAAGAAAAGTGAATTTTTGAATACCACTCAGATAGTACATAAGTATTGATTTAGGTAGCATTACTTAAGTTGGATTTTAAACCCGTTTTGTTATCACTATTTGGGGTTGGGGAAATTTTAATAAACTACTGAGAGAACAGTGCACTTAACACACGGAATGATTTACTAGCAAAGAAGTGCAGGGCAAAACCCAAAACTTGAGTGTGGTTGGAATTGCTACCCACAGTCCTATTGGGGGGTCTGGAAAGCTGTGGGCCCAATCTTCACAGAGCTGCAGGGTATATGGCAGGGAGGTGGTAATCCGTAGGTGGTGGTTTTCACTACATCTAACTCTAGAGGTCAACCCTCTCGAAGACCCTTTCCAAGTGCAGCCGTCGTGTTCCATTGCCCCAAAAATTTCCCGTAGCTGAAAAAAATTTTATTTTTAATAGGTTTGGTTTTATATGGCAGGGTTTTTGTTAGAGCCGAACAGTTTTATAAAAAAAAGCCCAAGGGTTTTGGAAATTTAAAAAGCTTTAATGAGGGGTTTTAAACCTGAATATTAAAATTTCCTACTTACCAATTATCACTCACCTATCCCATCCTTTCCCCATCTAAGATTTCCCCCCCATTGCTTTTTTAAAAATAGTTAAAAATAATTTATAGGGAAATATTCCTACCTATATATTTTTTTTAGTGTGGGTTTTTCATATTAATTTTATAAAAGTTAGGGAGGTTGCGTATGAAAGCAAACGGCTTTAAATTTTAAATTTTTATTGGGGGCGAGACATTCTTCTTAAAAACCCAAATTCTCACTCACTCTTTCTCACCACCTAAATCAACAAAAAATATAAGCATATGGGCTGCCTTTGATTTATCTGTTTTTTGGGGTTTTATTGAACAAACTTTAATTTTAATAAAAATTTAATCCGGGGTTTATTAGCTTTTCTTTCTCCACTTACGTACTTTATTAATTATTTTTTTAATGGAAACCCTTTCTACCCTTTTTTTTTTATTAAATGAAAAAAAAGGGTTGTTTATGGTCCCCTAAAAGCCGTTCAATCTCCACGACAGGACTTGCTCCATCAATCCCGTCGGTGCCGACTGCACCAATTTTGCGGGGGTGAAACTCCAAATTAGGTGGTTGGGTGGATTTACCCGAGCAACCCGTAAACCCTAAACCCTTTCCATATCTAACCTAACCCTACCTATACCTAACTTAACCTTTACCTAAGTAAAAGAAAAAAAATATTTTGCGCAGAAACGGTTAGAAAATAATCCAAAACACAAAACCACCAGAAAAAAATATTTCGTACACCAAAGTGAATTGGTGTTCATCTGGAATAATAAACCCGGGGGAACTTACCTAACCCAATTACATTGAAAAAGAAAATTTAGAAAGGTTACCCCCCCCCCCCAAAAAAAAAAAAAGCTGGTGTTTCCAATATAATCCATAAAAAAGATTACACATACCCCCAGAATGTTGGTGTTTTTTCTGAAGAAATTTAAAATTTTATCTATCCATAACCAAAAGTATTTCCATTTTAAAAAATATTGGGAAAAATGCAGTTTTTAAACCAAGACTCCCTATTTTACTCTCCGACATAAATGCCAGACCCCCCCTTCCCAACCCCGGTAATAATGGACAGACTTCGCGTTTTTTCAGAGACACCGGGGGTAATTTTTAAAATGGCCTACAATAGGTGCCTAAAGGGAAAAGTTTTGTTTTCCGGAAAACCATATTTTTAAATTTTTTTTTTAATCATCACAGAATTTTTTTGGTCGCCCTTTCCATTAAAAAAACTATCTCCATCAGATAAAACACTAAAACTTGGCCGTCAGCGGGTCTCAGATAACAGGGGAAATACTTGAAAAGAACATAAAAACCAACCTTTTAGGTTTTTTTAAAAAACCAACTAAAACCCTTTAAACCCCTAAGTATACCTAACCAACTAACCTTTTTAGGTTTTTTAATGAAACCCAACCTAACCTTTAACCACTAGTATACCAACCTAACCTACCTTATGGTTTTTTGAAACTTAACCTAACCCTTAACCTCTAAGTATACAACTAACATTATAGGTGAACCTAAACCCAACCTTAAACCTCATAAAAATTTGGGGATGAATTTTTTTTTTAAATGGGTTTCCGGAAAAAAAAAATACGTTCTCCATTAGAAAAAAGCACCTATTGTAGGCAGGAAAAAATTTGTCGGTGTCTCTGAAAAAGACCCCGAATTCTCGTCCATTATAACCCTACTCTTGCAAAAAAAAATGATCCAAAATTATATTCACCCTCGAACTTACCTTTTTTTTAATAGCTGTAACAACCTTCCCCCCACACTTCTTACAAATCCCCTTTAGTTCCCCGCCTTTTTTAAAAATATTTTAGTGTCACAGGCTTCCCTTTTTTCTGATCAGTGTCCATTCCTCGGCTGCGTTTTATACTCCGCCCCACGTGGTTAATCTAAACCCAAACCCGGAATTGGCACCTATCTTAACCTAAATGATCAGCTATAGCTGGTATTTCATCCCTGGGTGCAGAAAAAACGGGTAAAACCCTTTTAAAAGTATAATTGGGTCCTGTAATATCAAAAATTGGAAACCCCAACGACGCGGCGATGTTCCGATCGGCGACAGTTCCGGTACCCGGGGCCCATCTTAAAAAAAGGGCTTGAAGACGTAGTTTAAACATGCAACCTTGGACCTTTTTGTGGGACCTTTATTTAAAAGCGTATTTTCGCGACCGCTCTGGCCCCCGGGCTGGGCCCGAAGCCACAAAAAAACCCTTTAAAAACCTTTTTTGGTCTTAGTCCAAAGACGGGAACCCCCGCGCGGAAAAATTTTGTCGATTTCGTCGTTAACGTGAAAACTGGGCCAAAGACTGCTCAAGACCGGGATTAGCAGAGGTCGGATTCCAGACTGCTCATTATTGCTTGGTATGCTATGAAAAATCTTTTTTAAGGTGAAAGAGACATATGATTTTCTTTGGATGGATATTTTCATATATATGAGTAAAGAGATGAAATACAAGCGGGATCATCTCGTCTGGCGCGGCCTTCGGCACAGCAGCAGCAAACGCAGCTGAAGCCCGTGAGGGGATATCAACACCAAATTCACGAAGGGAGATAGATTTTTTTGGGAATATTTTGTAGGGGAGCGAGAACCCTTGAAGAATCCTATGTCCCTGGGGCTATCACAGGGGTGGGACTGACTGTCCCCTTTTTCAGGGAAAGGGAAGAGGTGGGCCGATACGCGGGTTTTTACTCAAAAGTTTTGAGTGGCGGCCCGCGGAGCCGCCCGCTCCTCCGCCACTGTAGGTTTGGCAGGATTAAACGTCTTATTCTCGTTTTATAAACTTAGTGTTATGGGGAGTTTATTATACTTGTCATTTCTAAAACAAGTACACCGTGTGTCCCTTAAATAAAGGGGGATTTTAAAGTGTTTTGATAGGGGACTGATGGCGAGGGAGAGTGACGGGAGGGCCCTTTCCGCGGGGCCTCCCCAATCACAAATATTTACTATTTCAACCCACACACACATGCACCCTTCTACCACCAAAAAACTACAACACAGGCTCCCCTTACTTAACATCTTACTTTCTATAATTAAAAATCTTAAAACGCAAGCATTCCGAATAAAAAGAGAATTATTTGAATGACGGGGACAAGGCGGGGGGAGGCAGTCTGGCATGCCTTCTTTCCCCCGGGAAAAAGTCTCGCTGACTTGTGGGTTGTCGAGAAATTTAAAAAAATGTTTTTCATTGGGTGGGGGCTGATGACGCGCTTGATGACGTCATTACTCGCCTTAGCCAGTCAGCGCCTTCCGACACGTTAACGACCGAAAAGGGAGGCTTTGTAGCTTTCGTCGTTAGGAAACGAAGTTCGGAGAGATCGTCGTTGCTGGCCCAACTACCTTTGTTGCTGGCTTCCTGCCCTGGGGCCAGATCCAGCAAAAAAGTGTAAGTCAAGCGGTGTAAGTATGGTGTAAATGCTACTCCGGCGCAACCCTCACCCCCCTCTTGCGCCGAGGCTGTTTGAATAATCTGCCGAGATGGACTTACACCGGGCGCAGGGAAGAGTATCTCGGAGTATCTCCACAGAGACAGGTGATTGGCTGGCTAATACATTGACGTCATCCTCGCTAATAGCGAATCACAGCAGTGTTTATATTATCTATTCAGATCTATCAGCCAATCACAAGGCTGTCACGTGATAAATAATGTTTACAAACATTAATCAGCTGATTACTCAGCTGGCATCTGGGTTGACACAACAAATCGATGTATCATGTTTAAAGCGATAAGGAAGGGTTTGATGATGATGATTGAAGAATTTCGTCAGTTATTGACGCAGCTGAGATGGATCGCTGCTGTAACCAGACAGCTCTCTCGCAGACTACCCCAAGCAGAGAGCTGTCTGCTAGTGCTTATAGTGTTGGCCGAAGCCAGCACCCCGGGAGGCGGGTTACAAACCCCGGCTAACACCCGGTACCCATTCACTGCTGGGTGGACAGGGGCTCGGGTTTTAAGGAAACAGCCCAACTGTTTCCGCTCCACCCGGGGATCGAACCCGGGACTTCTCGGTTGTGAACAGAGTGTGCTTCCCCTACACTAAGGGGATACAGTTGATTGGGGCCGCCAGTTGAATCAGGCCGCCTATATTAAATGCATACTGGACGAGTTTCGCGGGCGTTTTCAGAGACACCGACTATTTTTTCTTGGCCTACAATAGGTGCTTGTTCTAACGGAGATAGTTTTATTTTGCGCAAAAAAAAAAAAAAAAAAAAAAAAAAAATATGAAAAAAAATAAACTTAACCTAACCTTATAGGTTTTAATGAAACCTAACCTAACCTTATAGGTTTTAATGAAACCTAACCTAACCTTAAAGGTTTTAATGAAACCTAACCTAACCTTATAGGTTTTAATGAAACCTAACCTAACCTTAACCACAAAGTATACCTTTTTTTTTTTTTTTATGGGTTTGCGCAAAATAAAACTATCTCCATTAGAACAAGCCCCTATTGTAGGCCAAGAAAAAAAATTGGGTGTCTCTGAAAACGACCGTTAAACTGCCCTGTCTGCTGGGTATGCATGCTACTATAGGCGGCCCGAATCAACGGTACCCCACTAAGGAGTAGTACCATTGACAGTACAGATTGACCAGAAATAAACAATTTGGAGGCAATAATTTAAGGCGCAGACATCCTGATTGACTTTTAATAAATATTTCTAGGGCAATAATGGGCCAGCCATCCTGATTAACCTAATTATTCAGGGACAAAAAGGGGCAGACATCATGGTTGACCATATAATCATATAATTCAAGGGCGTTAAGAGGCAGACATTCTGAGTGACCTAATCGTATCATTCAGGGATAATGAGAACGGTACCTGGTACTCTCGTCTACCGAAATTCTCGTCCTGACACAATCCGGGAACTCTCGCCGAAGGTAATGGTTAGGTTAGTAGGATATTAAGGGAAAGATACCGGTAAAAATGAACGAGGACTGCGCGGTCATTTTCTGAAACACTGACTAGATTTTCCTTGCCTAAAATTAGTGCTTTTGGTAAAAAAGGACGAGGACTGCACGGTCATTTTCTGAGACACTGACTAGTTTTTTCTTGGGTAAAATTAGTGCTTTTGATAAAAATGAACGAGGACTGCGCAGTCATTTTCTGAAACACTGACTAGATTTTCCTTGCCTAAAATTAGTGCTTTTGGTAAAAATGGACGAGGACTGCGCGGTCATTTTCTGAGACACTGACTAGTTTTTCCGGTAAATTTCTAATGTTTGCCCATACTCTCCCACTAACCCCCAAGCAAGTTTGGGCACCTGTGGGAATGCGGGGTTTTCGGGTGGGGAGCAAATAATGCGTCGGAGACACGTAATTTAAGAATTGTGTAGAGGAGACAAACTCCCTAGATCTAAAGTAATTTCCTTATATCTAGAGAAATTTGCCCAACCAAAATTAACCTAGCCTAGCGGGGGGCTTGACCCACCGATAAACTAACCTAACCTAACCTAAATCTAACCAAATCTAACCAGATCTAACCTAACCTAACCAAATATAACCTACCCTAATCAATAATACCCTAACCAAACCTCCTATATGGTTGGGGGGCCTCTGGAAGGGGAGGTTGTGTCTGTATGAGTATTAGTCTAAGACAACTATATCATTTCTACAATATGTATATAAGTTTGGTAAAATTCTAGTGTTTGCCCATACTCTCCCACTTCCCCCAAACAAGTTTGGGCACCTGTGGGAATGCGGGGTTTTCGGGTGGGGAACAAATTATGCGTCGGAAACACGTAATTTAAGAGTTGTTTAGGGGGTTAAAATTCCCTAGATCTAGGGTAATTTCCTTATATCTAGAGAAATTTGCCTAACCAAAATTAACCTAACCTAGCGGGGGGCTTGACCCACCGATAACCTAACCTAACCTAACCAAACCTAACCTAACCAAATCTAACCTAACCTAACCTAACCTAACCAAATCTAACCTAACCTAACCTCCTAGCGGGGGGGGGGGGGGGGGGTTCTCAACACTTCAGTCATCATTCTGTGAGGATCGTCAGGTTCACACGTCTCTGGACTCAGAAGAAATCCAATGAATTTTCCCTAAATCTAGAGAATTTTTTTAATTTCCATAACTCAAAAAGTATGTGGTTGCGACGCATATTTTGTACCCCAGCCATATATCCTGCATTCCCCCAGGTCCCCAAGCTTGTTTTGGGGGAGAGGGGGGAGTATGGGCAAACACTAGAATAATACCATAAGTTTTAAAGGTTACGCGGAAGTGCATTAATACTGTACAGTATACTAAACAAAAAATAATATAGAAAACGCATGTGGTAATGGCGGTAGTGACCGCGCAGTTATCGTCCATTATAACTGAAACACCAACCGAGAAGTCTTGCCGACATAAAAGTTTTCGGCGAGTTCCACTTGTAATAGGTGCAAATGAAAGAATAAAAGGTTTTTCGTTATTGGACAAGTTTTTCGCTTGTCCCAAAATAATTTAAAACTACACTTCAATACGATACATGGACATTGGTTACGTAACATGTCAAAACCCCAGACTCCCCCAATCACTAAACTAACCCCCGATATTCGGTCCCTGAATTCACAAACACGGGTAAAAGCTGTTTAAATATATAGATTGGGTACTGTTATGTTAATAAATAAACTTGTAACTGTCGCTTAATAGGAACTCTCGCCGACGTAAAAAAAATGGAGGTAAAACTTTGAAAGAAGTCCTTCACCCCTATCTTTTTTTCTTCCCCCTATAGCCAACAAGCCTGGGGAACTGGCGGGAATACGGGGTTTTTGGGTGGGGGAAGCAAATATAAGTGATTAATGGCTCCCCCAAAAATCATCAAAGTCACTATATGTAAAAATCTAACCTAACCTAACCTTAACCACAAAGTATACCTAACCTAACCTAACCTAACCTTAACCACAAAGTATACCTAACCTAACCTAACCTTAACCACAAAGTATACCTAACCGAGCCTAACCTAACCTTAACCACAAAGTATACCTAACCTAACCTTAACCACAAAGTATTTCTAACCTTAACCACAAAGTATACCTAACCTAACCTTAACCACAAAGTATACCTAACCTAACCTAACCTTAACCACAAAGTATACCTAACCTAACCTAACCTTAACCACAAAGTATACCTAACCTAACCTTAACCACAAAGTATACCTAACCAAACCTAACCTAACCTTAATCACAAAGTATACCTAACCTAACCTTAACCACAAAGTATTTCTAACCTTAACCACAAAGTATACCTAACCGAACCTAACCTAACCTTAACCACAAAGTATACCTAACCTAACCTTAACCACAAAGTATTTCTAACCTTAACCACAAAGTATACCTAACCTAACCTAACCTTAACCACAAAGTATACCTAACCTAACCTAACCTTAACCACAAAGTATACCTAACCTAACCTAACCTTAACCACAAAGTATACCTAACCTAACCTAACCTAACCTTAACCACAAAGTATACCTAACCTAACCTAACCTTAACCACAAAGTATACCTAACCTAACTGGACTTAGAATTTTTTGAGGCACCTCATAATTCATAGCAGCCGTGTGGGTTAACCAAGGCTGAGCGCACGCTGGAACCTTTACAGATGTGAAGTACAATAAGCATACAATACAGTGCGATAGTTCATTTCAGTCAAAGCCGGAAGGGTGAGTTCCAAAGTATTTCCAAAATGGAACATTCTCCGACGGTGGCGAGCATTCCTTCCGTTCGGGGACTGTACCATTAAAGGCTAGCAAACGTGACCTAACTACCATTCAGGGGCAATGAGGGTCAAGCGTCCTGAGTGACCTAACCATAGTGCAAGGTCACTGAGGGGCAGGCATCAGAACAAAAGTTTCATTCTCAAAAACGTCCAAATTACGATATAGTGAAACATTAATCTAGCCGCGGGATGCCAGGCTCGCCTCGTCCCACAACAATTCTGCTCACAGGACTCCGCTAGTGGTCTAAAAAAACTGGTGCTGCCCAATAACGAACTAATACAACAAAAACACCGAAGGCAGTACCTACACGACTGAGGCGGCCTCCCACCAAGGCTTGTATCTCCTAAACATTTGTAAACACACGCCGCTGCCGACTACCAATAGGCTTATATTTCAATCCTTACCTCGGTGGTAACGTCTATTAGGCATAATAAATAACATTTTATTTATATATATGAGATACACCTTCTCTACACCTCCTCATCGAGGTGGTGTAAATCTACGCCATAATATTGGCCCTGTGACGTCACGGAAATGGAGTAAGTACGCTTGCTGGATCCAGCCAGGGAGGGTTGGCGCAGACTTGCACCGAGGGGTAAAGTCTGGCGTTGTGACGTCATCGATTTGGCGCAGATGTAGCTCCTGATCCAAGAAAGTTTTCGAAAGAGGAGTATCTCAGACTTACACTGACATACACCGGCGTATGTGTTTGCTGGATCTGGCCCCTGGACTGGGCTAGTCCCGGGCGGTCACTGTTTTTGCGAGGCAGTCTAGAACGGGCTAGCCCATTCCAGTCCGGTCCGACCCACATACCAGGGCAGGAAGCCAGCAACAAAGGTAGTTGGGCCAGCAACGACGATCTCTCCGAACTTCGTTTCCTAACGACGAAAGCTACAAAGCCTCCCTTTTCGGTCGTTAACGTGTCGGAAGGCGCTGACTGGCTAAGGCGAGTAATGACGTCATCAAGCGCGTCATCAGCCACCAGCCAATGATAAACAGTTTTTAAAACTTCTCGACCAATCACAAGTCAGCGAGACATATTTCCGGGGAAGAATGGCATGCCAGACTGCCTCTCCCCGCCTTGTCCCCGTCATCTCAAACTAATTCTCGTTTTATTCGGAATGCTTGCGTTTTAAGGAGTTTTAATGTATCAGAAAGTAAGATGTATAAGTAAGGAGCCTGTGTTGCTAGTGTTTTGGTGGTAGAAGGTGCATGTGTGTGTGGGTTGAAATAGTGAATATTTGTGATATGGGGAGGCCCGCGGCAAGGCCTCTCCGTCACTTTGCCTCGCCATCAGTCACCTCATCATAACATCTTTAAATCACCCTTATTTAAGGTGACACACGGTGCTACATTGATTTAGATAATGACAAGTATATATAACATCTCACCATAATCACTAAGTTGTATAATAACGAGTAATAAGACGTTTAATCCTGCCCAAACCTACAGTGGCGGAGGAGCTGGCGGCTCCAGCGGCGCCGCCACTCAAAACTTTTGAGTAAAAACCCGCAGTTATCCGCCTCACCTCTGTGCCTTCCTGAAGAAGACAGTCAGCTCCCACGCCTGTGATAGCACCAGGGATCATAGGATTCCTCAAGGGGTTCTCGCTCCCCTACTAAATATTACCAAAGACATCTATCTCCCTTCGTGAAGTTGGTGTTGATATCCACCTCACGGGCTTCATCCTGCTGCGGGCTGCTGCTGCCGAAGGCCGCGCTGCCAGACGTAGATGAGTCCCTTGCTTGTATTTCATCTCTTTACTCATATATATGAATAATATCCATCCAAATGCAATCATATGTCTACATTCACCTATAAAAAAGATATTTCATAGCATACCAAGCAATAATGAGCATGTCTGGAGACTTCCGACCTCTGCTAATACCGGTCTTGAGCAGTCGTTGGCCAGTGTGCACGTTAACGACGAAATCGACGAATTTTCCGCGCTGTGGGTTCCGTCGTTGGACTAACGACCAAAAAAAGGTCTTTAAGTGTTTTGTGGCTTCTGGCCCAGGACCACCTTGGACCAGTGTGGGGAGAACTGGCGCATGCGCACTACAGTCAGCGGGGAAGGCGATCAGGAGCTTCTCGTGCTGCTGATAAGACATGAAACACCATGATGGCCGACCATAAGACTAAAGTATCACAGGCGTGGTAGTTGTAAAGTCTTCAGCACAGGTTAAAAGGCGGACGACAAAAAGGATATTGACAAGATGGACGCCTGCCGCCTCCACAGTTCAGTTCAGTACCGCCCACTCGATCCCCCAGCCAATAGGAACGACGAATGGGACGGGGCCAGTCTCGATGTATTTTCGCGACCATCAGTCCACCCTGACCCGGTCCAGACTGGACTGAACCAGGGCGGTGAACGTCACGAAAATGCGCTACTAGTTACTACTTGGTGAGGTAATTAACAGATTAACCAACAAACAAAAAACACTTACGGGAATACTGGAGAGATCGATGTACGTAGCGATGGGCAGGAGTGGATAGACGTGGTGGGACCGTGGGATTAGTGACCCTGACCCATGACTCCTGACCTGAAATAGGGTTAACACATAAATCACAGGAGGTGAATTGTGATGCGAGATTAACACAGGCGATATTGGAGACTTACGGCGGTAACGCGCTGCACTTTCGGTGCTGTGGGCTGTTGTTTTATCATATTTTATATATTCTAGACACTGGACAGGATGTGTAATGACGATGCTTACTGCCTGACACATGTTGCCAGCCCCACCAGCCACCACACCTCAGGCCTGACCCATGTTGTCAGCCCCAACACACCACACACCACACCTGCCTGCCACATGTTGCCAGCCCCACCACATGTTGCCAGCCCCACCACACACGATCATATGAACTGGGGGCAGTGTGGAACATCAAGACAGTGCTTAAAATGACGACACAATATCGCCGACAAGGACACACTCACAGGGTAACTTATAGTGTCCATTGCACGGCCTGTTGCACTTATTTCGGTTATTAGTATAGTACATGTCCCTACTCTTGCAACAATATAAATGATCACAAATTAGTATTCACTATCAGAACTTACCTATATAAGTAGCTAGATGATGAAATCAGCTACAGGAGATGGTGTTCCTTCCCGCTAATATGTCTGGTAAACCTTCTGGTAAGCCGCTACTAGACACAAGGACCACTCGTAGGTTACGAGGATACTTGCAATATCGTAAGTGTTTGCTGAATAGGGTCGTGCCATGTGCAGGGAAGTACGAGGAAATTTACCAGTCTTACCTCGTAAATGGTTTGCTGAATCCATCCCCAGCTGCAGCGCTGGACATGGTATAGTTTAAAGCCGGAGGGATAACTAAGGAGATCGGCCACATCCTCGTTAGTACTCGCTTGAGGATCCTCCGGAACTGCAGGGTTTACCAGGATGCTGAATTCTTTGCAACTGATCACAAACTTGTTGTTGCTACACTTAAGCTTCATGTCAAGTTCCAGAAGAATCTCAAGAAGTAACCATACTGTGGTTACATCGGTGCCCTCGAGGACCCTGTAGAACTGTGGGATACCTTCAAACGTTAAAACTCTCCAGGCTGCCAAGGAGTGTATTGGGGAGCGCCCGAGGTCAAGGCGAAGTTTTTTTCACGACCGAGACGCTGGAGAATATCGAGGAGAGTCTCGCTGCCAAGCTTGTTAGGAACCAAGATTAGTACAGGCTCTGTCACGCAGGACTAAACCCATCCTGGGGAGAGACAAGGAGAGGTATGTCAGGAGTCTCGCTGAGGATGTCGAAGGCCATTTGAATGCTAATGACCTCCGACCAGCCTACCGAGCCCTAACGAAGCTCCGTTCCATGGCTCCATACCGGGTGAGTGCTATCCGAGCAGCAGGTGGGCGCCTCCCCAGCAAACACAAAGACGGAGGGCCTCCGGAGGCCCTCCGTATGTCTTACCGGCGGCCCGACGGAAGTGTACGACGTAGGGCCGCTGGGGAAATTTTCTCAGAGGCTCACCGGCGGGCCGCCTCCAGTGGCCCGACGTAGGACATATGACTATTTGCCGCTGTTACAGTAACCGATTGAGGAATATTTACGGTTACACTTTCTAAGCATATTGCAGATACAGTAATGTTTTTAGAGGTGTTGCACAGACCATTAGCCGCTAAAGACTAATGGGCCCGTACCGAGAGTCATGCTGAAGGGCGAGCGACAACCTTTGTTGACTGAAGAAGGGTACCATAAAAGGGATATTTTTCGGAACGAAGAGCAGCGACGACGGTCGTCAAAGACACGAAGGTGACCGTGTCTTTGTGCCGACGTACGTCGCTGCTCTTCGTTCCGAAAAATATCCCTTTTATGGTAGGGTGGGTTGGGGAGATACCGTACATATGGATGTAACGTACAAATGCTCCCTTGGCCATATTTATAGGTTTAGGATAGTCACCGTATAAATGTAGTAAGAGAAAAGGGGTTCGATCAGCTGAGCGGGAGAGATTTGGATGGTCGGCGCTTGGATAATTTTAGAGGTGAGTTTTGTTGTTTTTGGCATGTCCCATGTAATATTTGGCCTCCATTTCATGGTCTCTTGTGTTCATGAATATGCCAGCAGTGTGGGGGTAAGGTATTAAGTATCGAAATGTGTTCAGTTGTGATGTACCAAAGGGATATAAAGACGTTCCAGCCACACGAACGATCCGAAATGTTGGTTTACATGTGAATGGCGTCATGTGGACACTTCGTACAGTGTGGTTTTTTAAATGTAGGTAACATCCACAGTGTAAACAAAAAATTTAAAATTCTGGTATGGGTTATGTGTTTTCAATAATGTCAAGTAGGATGCAGCAACATAATATTAGATAGTGACACCTATCACAGTAGTGATTTCATTCATCTGTTCATAATCCTTGTGGTGTTTTACCAGTATGTTTCCATGCTTCCATCCATGCTTGTCAAGATTGTGTAGCCTAATGAAACTAGGCTATAGGCCTATATCTACATTCTAAAGGTAATTCCAAACAGTGTTAAGTTCAATCAAATTAAAATATGCCAAATATTGCATTAAATCATCTGCATTTATTATAAATAATTATTAATTTATGTTTCCCTTCTGGAAGTGCTACAGAAGCACTTCCATGATTAAGTACATTATGTAGGGTAATGAAAGTATTAATAGGATTGCAAATATATATTAAAAAAAAAAAATCCAGGAACTTCAAAGTCAAAATTTATATTCACTTTTTTTTACTTTCACTTTTTAATTGATTAAAATTGCTTGCACTATTATATTGCTAATATAAATTGATTTGATTTCATCACTAGGGTCCATTTCATGAAATGTGTTGCCCTAATTCAACTGTGCTTGATTTTTTTATTTCAATTTTTTTTTTACTTATCGATAAATATCTCTGTATGGAGCGTCCTCACCTATGGATGGTCCGTACGTTTTTAGTTTTTTTTTTCGGGCCTATTTTTCAGTTGCTTTTATCATGTTGCCAGAGTTGTGCCTTACACATAATGTAGTCCATATCTTATATTTGTAATACATAATACAAAAATTCAGATTTCACTCAATTTTTTTTTTCCTGATTTAAAAAAAAAAAAGTGTACGGTACATCCCCAACCCACCTACCCTTCCTGTCAACGAAGGTCGTCGCTCAACCTTCATCATGACTCTCGGTACGGGCCATGGACTGTTCAACACCCATAAAACATTACTAAATATGCAATATGCTCTAAGTACAAGCCAAAATATTTTTTTCGTTATCCAGTAATATGATGAAGAGAACCACAAATCACTTTGGACTTCGTTTATTTTTTATTAACACAAAAAAATTCCGCATTGGATTTACATGGTGGAACAGCTATGAAGAACGAGATGAATGAAGATTGAAGATTTGTAATCGAGATCCATTTCAACATTTAAATAATTTGCAGGCCATACAAAACATACAAAATTATGAACTATAAAATCAACCAGATATTTTTGGTCAACCTTTTCAAACACTCGAATTAGTAGGATTACCTTCCTGTACCTATCCATCCACCTTCATATACCACTCTGCTGTCATACCATCCTGTCTCTATAATATCATACGCCTTTCCTTTTAACATAAGGGCAGATGCGCTATTGTCGACTCCACTGTAAATAAATAAATATATATATATATATATATATATATATATAGTCACTGCAAAAAAAACTTAGGACAAGAAGGTCTTCAGATTTTTTGCCCTTCTCAGTGATGTGTTAAAATTTCTCGGGTTTGTCGTATATCTGACATCTCACTGGGTTGGAGGTTAGTCCTCACAGTGCTCCACATCGCTCAGGCTGCACTAAGATATGTATGAAGCGGAGAGGGTTGCCACCAAAGACTTGCTTGCTTGGTCTTCTTTGTGTTCCATGTTGCTTGGTCTTCTTTGACGTTTTCCGAGGTCGTTCTAACTCTTTTTCCACCAAACTAGTGGTGAGAGATGAGATGGTGTGAGACATGAATTAAGAGAAGGGAAAAAAAAGAAAAAAAGAGTTCCTTTCGCAGGTTTATCCCTCCTCCTTCTCCTTTTCATGTCTCACACCATCTCACCACCACCACCACAACTGTCACTATAACACCCTCTTCTTCTTTCCCCCCACCACACACCCCTCCCTCCCACGGCATCCACACAGCCCTAACTCCCTCCACACTACATCAAACACGGGAACAAGGAAGCTACAGAACGTGTCTCTAGCTTCCTTGCATGGGAATGAAGCGTAAAGTATACATACACCCAGTTCCTGAAGTGAACAAGTTTTTTTTGTCGGGCCTGCCTCTTATTTTCTATCGGTGTCTGCCTGAAAATCCGTGAAAATGTACTAGTTTTGACAGCATATTTGTATGTCTTTAAAACATTTCTGTCGATTTGTATGTGTATTTATGAACGTGTCCTTGTATTATTTCATTCTTTATCTTTTGGTTTCATGTCTGGCTCAATATAAACAGGTATGAGACACTTTAATCCAGGTCAGTTAGGCATCAAGTGAGTGAGCCAGCAGACTGGTTAACTCCTGCCGCACGGCGGCACGTCGATCGCACGCGCACCACAGGACACCCTTGAGCGAGGTATATTCTTGTAGCGTCTTTGGCGACTTGCCCCGCGGGGTATGCCTCCAATGATTGATGCGATCAGGCTTAAGTGTTGTTCTCCTGAGCCAACACCAGCCTGAGGAGTAGCTGCTCCACGGCACTGTTGTGCCTCTTCTACTCTATCTGGCATCTGCTTGCCGCCTCCTCCATTCGCCTGTCATGGTTTGTAGCTGAAGTCGGCGCATACACCGAAGCCGCCGCCTGCTGAAGATTTTCAGAATCAATTCTACAATATATAGTATGACTTCTACACTGATCATATTGAAAGCAGACGCACAACAAAATATTTTTTAAGTACATGTAATTGACATACGGTACTGTATATGGCAACAGCCACATGTCTGTGAATGAGGACAGATAATGGAGTATGTACTGTAGTACATATTTAGGGCAAATCTTTTTTAATCCAGACAAATTATTACTCCCACAAGGGTCAGGAACCAATAATGGCTTATGGTTAATGGTTAATATAATGTGGCCCCTCATATTGTCAGTCAAAAATGCATTCCAGTCACAAATTCATAATAAAGGTAAGGCGAGATACTGCTTGTAAACTTTTCTGGTATATGTGATGTAACTAAATTCACCAAAATGCATTCAGTTTATCATTACATGTTAGTATAGGATTACATTCATTAACTGAGAAGTTTGTAGAACCATCTCTCTGTCAGTGAATAGGTGGCATTTCCTCAGAAGGTTAGAGTCACAAAGGAGAAATTTGTGCAGAGGTTAGTAACACAAGTTCCAATGGAGTTGGCACCACAGACTATAGGCACAGAAAGGAAAGGTAGGATTGGGCAAGCATTAGTTTAACCCCCATACATCATAGAAGCAATATTATCACCTTGGTGGAAAGGTTGGGTTAGCATTAATGAAAACAACTCTTCAACTTACTCTTCTGGAACTCTTATTCTCTTTCTCTCTCAATTTCTATCTTTTACACACTCTTCCAAACCTGAGAAAAAAAGAAAACAATCCCGTATTACAGTTTCTCAAAGGTGAAGGCCATACTGTTGGGAGTAGGTTTACAAGTGCATCATGATGTGTAAATTTCTTGAGTCACTTGTTCACTTAAAGCACTCCACATTACATATGAAGCATTCAATAAAAAAATTACTTAGAAAGTGAGTTGGGACATGGTGCAGGAAGTCCACAATGTAGACAGGTGTGCTGCAGTGGCTAAAGGGGGAAGAAAGGAAGACATGCTTAGCAATGACAGAAACAAGCTCCGAAGGGATTCCTGGAAGGAAATGGACAAGAAAATGTACATAAACATGTAGAGGCATTGTTGGCGTTATAGGTAGTTAGGATGTGTCTGATTGAAAAAGATACCTAAATTGCCATTGCACCCTGGTAACCGAATGTTGCATCATGATAGATAAATACATGAAATCGGGTATTTTTTCCCGATTGATGAAGTTATTTATTTAGTTAACGCTAATTTATGCATAGTTCTAATTAAATGTGAATACATGGTCCTGGTGATGGCTCTCAAGGCGCTGCACGAGGAGGCAAAGCCTTTGGGACTTGAGGTCTCCTGGCTCAAGACCAAGGTCCAGGTGTTTGGAGACTTACTAGATGAAGCAGTACAGTCTGTTCATGCGTGTGGCGAGGATATTGAGATCTTGGAAAGTTTTACATACCTTGGTAGCGCAGTCCATAATGACGGCGGGTCACGTCAAGAAGTCTTACGGCGGATTGGCATAGCCCACGGTGTTATGGACTCGCTCAGCGGGAGTATTTGGCGTTGTCGGTACCTGTGCAGAAGGACAAAGATCCGGATCTTCAAGTCGCTTGTGATCCCTGTCTTACTCTATGGTTGTGAGACTTGGACACTAAATAGTGACTTGAAGAGACGAATCAATGCCTTTGGTAATAAGTGTCTTCGCAGAATCATGGGGTATCGCTGGGATGATTACGTGTCAAATCAGCGATTGCACCGTGAGACTGAATCGAGGCCTATTACCTGCATAGTCCGTCAGCGCCAACTTCGGCTATATGGGCATGTGGCACGCTACCCTGAAACCGATCCTTCCCATCGGGTTGTATCTGTAAGAGACAATCCTGCGTGGAGGAGGCCAAGGGGGCGCCCACAAGGCTCGTGGCTGGGGCAAGTTGATGTTTCTTGTCGAGAGCTGCTTGGTATGGGAAAGGAGCCTGCATGGGAACTCGCGCGGGTGACCCCCGGGAGTGGCGTCGTAGGGTGGGCGAGGCGACGCGCCCCCCGGCGTATGCCCCCAATGATTGATTGATATGCTGTACGGTAGGGGTTACGAATTGTAAAAAAAAGAAATGGCCTACGCCACATAAAACTTTATTTTAGGGGGGTCTATGCTGTACAATAGGGGTTAAGAATTGTAAAAAAAAAGAAATGGCCGACGCTATAGGAAACTTTATTTTAGGGGGGTCGATGCTGTAGAGGTTAATACTTGTCTGAGAATGGACAAGTAAAAAAAAACACGAAAAAAACAAACACCGATACCGGTAATACCGGTATTTTGGTACGGTATCGGTATACCGGTATCGTAACTGATACCGGTGTGAGGACGTACCGGTATTATTCCCGTAAACCGGTATCGGCAATACCGGTATTTTCTTGATACCGCACAACCCTAGTTCGGTGTACTGAGTGCAAAGCCCGCCAGGTGCCAAAATCTTTAGGCAATCGTCGAGTGGCCTAAGAACACCCATATGCTGCCCATTAATTAACTCTACTAACGGCGAGTGCATCGGAGGACACAGGGGGGCAGCATGAGTCCCTAATCACAGGTGCCATGCACTATCGAAATCCTGCCTGCGCCACCACGGGCGAGGGCCAACCATCACAGTCCTCAGCCCTCAAGTGTTCCAGGGCCTGCCATCCCACCCTTGGAGGTCACTGCCTACAGGCGCTATGCGGCTAAAGGCTGAAATAAAAAAATTAAAAATGTAGAGTGGCTGTTCCATAAATGATGGTACAAAAGTAGGAGCGAGTTGAAGAAATATTGCTCATATTGCTCATTCCTAATGAAATACAGTACGTATAGCAAAATTTTCAATGCCGATTTGATGATATAAATATTATGTAAATGGATAATGAGAGCCAGGGTTGAACAGCAAAATGGTTTACGTGTAGATAAGAAAGTATAAAACATTTGTAGTGGGAAAAAAATCAAAAGGATAGAAAAAAAAAGGGGTGAAAGGAGACTATATACCTCAGGTTTTTAGACATAGATAAACTGTAGGACAAGAGTTATAGAGAAATATGGTGCAGGGTTTCGGAAAAGTTTTGCTTACGTCAAATAGTGTAAATGTAGTAAGAAGTATATATGAAGAAACTAGAGCAAAACATAGGCTAAGAAATATAGAAACGGAATGGGTGAGGAATTATATGAGGTGTTAAGCAAGGATGTAAACTGTCTCTAACCTAGTTTTGTCTCTACTACACTGAAGACCTGACAACTAGATTTAAAGGAATACATGCATGAGAGTAAGCAGTTGCAAAATATACTATAGCTGTTGCATGTGATTGATATGTTAATGCTACACAGCTTCAAGTGTTTAGAGCAGCGGTTCTTAACCTGGGGGACGCGCCCCATTAGGAGGGCGTGGGTAACTACCCAAAGGGCATGAACCAAGAGAATAAAAGGAAGAACTTTCAAGTATTTAACATGAAGCTCACTCGCAAGGGTGAGCGAAGAAAGTCGGTACAAAGAAAAATTACTGGCAAATTTCTGCGGTAACGCCTTGCCATGTTTCACTAATGTCGAAGACTTTTATGCAATATTTTTTTTTTTTATTATTATTAGTTATTACTATACTGTACAGTACAATAAAAGTTTTAAAAAACACCATTTTTCTGTTTTTCCTTTTGATTAATTTCTGCTTCAAGACTATTTTGAAATATCTTCTTTGCAGAAGTGAAGCGGAGGGTCAGGGGGGGGTGGAGCATGGAGGCAAGTGTTAAGTTAACAATGTTATCAGCCTTAAGTCAGGCACTTCTCAACATCTTTTGTTTTGTGTTTAGGGTTTTCGGGTAGGATCGTCATGGCCGCCATTCCGTGGTTGTGTACTGGAGAGTGGTCTCAATAAACTGTCACTTGACCACCAGGGCTCTGTCTATCCATTCTTGCCAGTATGCAGGTGTAACAAATGGTAGCAGAGCGTAGTTCCTGGCAAGAATGGTCGGTGACAACAAGACAGAAGACCGAGAATGAGAGGTGAGCACTGTGCACCAGCTGTCTAGGGAGCAGAGGCCACTACAATAACAGTGCAAGATGAGCGGCCATGGTGGAAAGTGCCTGCCACCTGTGTTTGAACATAAGAACAAAAGAAAATAAGGAAGCTACAAGAGGCCGCGAGGCCTACACGTGGCAGTTCCTGTCACCTAACACTACCTACATCCACCTTTCATCCCCATCCATGAACCTATCCAGCCCCTCTTTAAAGCTCCCTAATGACTCCGTACAACTACCTGTCTACTGAGTCCATTCCATTCATTCACCACCCTATTTGTGAACCAGTTTTTCCCTATTTCCTTTCTAAATCTACGCTTTTCCAGCTTGAATTCGTTACTTCTTGTTCTACCCTGGTTAAAAGCCGTAAGAACTTTTCCTACCTCTCCTTTATTAAATCCCTTTATCCACTTAAAGACTTCTATCAGATCGCCCCTTACTCTGCGTCTCTCGAGTGAGTGTAACTTTAATAACTTCAATCTCCTCTCATAACTAAAGTTACGTATCCCTTGTATCATTTTGGTCATCCTTCTCTGCACTGCTTCTAACAAGGCCTATATCCATCCTGTAATATGGAGACCAAAACTGAGCCGCATAGTCTAGGTGAGGCCTGACTAGAGCCAGATAAAGCTTTGAATAACTTCCGCACTTCTACTTTTAACACTTCTGGTAATGAATCCTAACACTCTATTAGCTCTATTTCTAGCCTCAATACATTGTTTCCTAGGTCGGAGGTCTGGGCTCACCCTCACTCTAAGATCTTTTTCACCTTTGATCTTTCAGCGATACATTGCGTATGGTGTATCTATTACCAGGGTTTTTTCTACCAACATTCATAACGCTGCACTTATCAATATTAAATTTCATCTGCCATCTGACTGCCCACTCATTAAGTTTATCTAAGTCTCCCTGCAATATGTTTACATCAACTGTGATCCAATAATCCTACCTACCTTAGTATCATCAGCAAACTTGCTGATATCACTGCTAATCCCACTATCCAAGTCGTTGATGTAAATCAAAAATAGTAATGGACCCAAAACAGACCCTTGTGGAACTCCACTTGTCACCATTCCCCATTCAGATTTAGAACCATCAATTGTAACCCTGTGTTGCCTATTACTTAGCCAAGCTCTGATCCAACGAAGAACCTTCCATCTATTCCATGAGCCTTAACCTTATTTAAGAGTCTCTCGTGTGGTACTTTGTCAAATGCCTTACTAAAGTCCAGATATATTATATCATAATCCTTATCATTATCTGCCGTCTCATAAACTTTCTATAAAAACTCAATAAATTGGTGAGACATGACCTACCCTTGGTGAATCCATGTTGTGAATCATTGATCAAACTATGTTTATCTAAGTGCTCTCTAATGTTTTTTGCAATAATAGATTCCAATAATTTACCTACCACTGACGTTAGACTTACGGGTCGATAATTTGACTTTAGTCCTCTGTCTCCCTTCTTAAATATGGAACAACATTTCCTTTCTCTACAATAAAGGCACATCGCCTATCACAACCGATTTCCTAAAAATGTGCACTAACGACTCACTAACAACCTCCTTGCATTCCTTTAATACCCTGGGATACACCTCATCTGGTCCTGGCGATTTAAAATTCTTCATTTTATCTATACCCTCTTCCACCATTTCCTTAGTTATCACAATATCTTTGAGTTTCTCCTCATCGCTTCCTTTGAACATCTGTTCACTATCAGGTATCGTCTGTGTATCCTCCTCAGTAAAAACGCTTAAGAAATAATCATTTAGACTTTTACACATATCCTCATCCGTATTTAAGACCTCACCCTGTCCTGACCTTAACGGCCCGACTAATTCCCTTGTCTTGGTTTTATATACCTGATAGAACCCCTTTGGGTCATTTTTCGCCTGTCCTGCTACTTTAATCTCACAATTGTTCTTAGCTACTCGAGTTAATTTCTTCACTGTCCTCGCCATCACGTTATACTGTTCTTTGCTCACCAATCCAAGTGGATTTTGGTGGCGATAAAAGCTATGACAGATGGAAGACTGAACTGGAAGCATGGCAGCTTGTGACAACTACGGAGAAGAAGAAACACGCCATAATAGTTGCCTTGTCGTTCCCAGAAGGTAGCGAGGTGAGAGACAGAGTTTTTAGTGAAGTAGAAATTGCAGAATTAAATGCTGACGATGGTATGACTAAGCTTCTGCAGTACTTGGACAAAAGGTACAAGAAGGATGAACTGACAAGTGCTTATGACTCCTGGTCTGATTTTGATACTTTTCGGAAGGGGGACAACACTAACATTGAGTCATATGTTTCTGAGTTTGGGAAGAGGCACAAAAAGCTGTCAAAACATGGCATAGTGATACCCACAAGCATTCTGGCCTTCAAACTGCTTGACTGTGCTGGTCTGTCACACAGAGATAAACAACTAGCCTTAACTGCGGTAGATTACAGCAAACCAGACATCATGTTCCAACAAATGATTGATGCCTTAAGAAAGTTTTTTGGCATCAAGGCTGTACCTTCAAGTGTCAGTCAGTAATCACTTCTAACATATATAATAACTTGCATAACTATTACTATTGAATTACAACTATTATCAAACAAATTTAACACGTATTATAACTTCCATACAGAATATTTTCATGTACTTACCATCAAATGAACCAGTGTATTTTTAGGATCATCTTAAACATATAATTATATATATATATATATATATATATTATATATATATATATATATATATATATATATATATATATATATATATATATATATATGTAATGTATATATAATTATATGTATATCTTTCCTGCCATGGTTCATAACGTGAGAACCAAGTACAGCTTGCACTATGATAGCTCGAGGAAGTAGGTCAAAGGCCAAATGTATAGGTATCAGCCTTTTATAAATGTCAACGGCAGATAGTAACACAAGGAGAGAAGCGGACAGAAGCCGAGGAGGAAAGGAGAACATCTCGGATCAAGGCACTACCAGGACGCACCTATCACGCGCTCCTCCGAGACTCCCTGGCTGTGTTCACTACATATCTGGTTGTAAATATTCTGTTCCTTATTGGACTTATAAATAAATGTGTACAAACTGGAAGTACCATTTTAACTCAGCCCAAGAAAGTCTCTACAAATATACCGACTTATACAAGTGGCACTCAAGGAAGTTCTGGCATCACTATCAAGACTGAACCTGCATATGTTGCTGAGGAGGTGAACTTCACGTACCAGGGACGAAACAAGAGAAGAAATGAAGGAGGCTATTCTGTGCCGAGTGGTGCAAGAGGACAGACGCTGAACAGAGATATGTGGAGTGGAAGAGGTCCACAAAAGACGAACCCAGTGGACTGGTGGGGCAACATCACAAAGTGTCACGTCTGTAAGTCTGAGTTTCACTATGCTCCTAGATGTCCAAACAGGGAGAGAAAAGTTAATGAGAGTCAAGCTGAAAATGACCCTAAAGACAAAGATGAAGTATATCTTACTTGTGGGAACAGAAATTATGATGAAATGAGAATGTTAGTTGGTGAAACATTTAACAGTGCTGTTTTGGATTCTGCATGCTCTTCTACTGTTTTGTGGTGTTGACTGGTTACATAATTATTTGGAATCTTTACCAGCTGACAAACTGATCAAAGTCAGTGAAGAAAAGAGTAATACTACCTTTAAATTCGGTGATGGTAGGGTTGTACCTTCTTTGAAAAAGGTTATATTTCCATGTGTACTTGCAGGTACCCAGTGTAAATTACGGTGTGATGTTGTAGAAAGTGATATACCTCTACTTTATGGAAAAACATCCATGAAAAAAGCCAAAGTCAAGTTAGATGTTGAAAATGACTGTGCAGTTATCCTAGGAAAATCCATTAAGCTACAATGTACCCCCTCGGGTCACTACTGTATTCCGCTGACTGAGGAGACCTTTACCAAAAGTATTAAGCAAGTGTTGGTAACTGTGGGCTCAGGTGACAGTGAAAAAAAGTTGCACCAACCATTTGCTCACCCCACTAGAAAACGCTTGAGTCAGTTGTTAACAGATGCTGGGGTAGAGGATGCAGATTATTTTAGGTTAGTAGAAGAAGTAACTGATGGTTGCAATATTTGCAAGAAATACAAAAGAACCCCTTCTAGACCTGTGGTGAGTTTGCCTTTAGCTAGAGACTTTAATGAAGTTGTGGCTATGGATTTGAAAGAATGGAAAAAGGGAGAGGTTTATTTTTTGCACCTTGTTAATGTTGCTACAAGATATTGCAGATCTGCAGTTATTCATGATAAAAAGAGGAGGACAATTATTGATAAAGTGATTGAAATGTGGATAGGGAATGGATTAGGCTCACTAGAATTTTTTTTAGCGGACAATGGAGGAGAATTTGCTAAAGAAGAATTCACTGACATGTGTGAGAATTTAAACATTAAAACCATGCATACAGCTGCACAAAGCCCTTTCAGCAATGGTTTATGTGAGAGAAACCATGCAGTAATCGATGAAATGGTGAGAAAAATAGTAGCTGACCAACCTAAGTGCCCTTTACACACAGCACTAGCGTGGGCTGTGCATACCAAGAATTGTCTGCAGATGGTTGGAGGGTACAGCCCTT
This sequence comes from Chionoecetes opilio, assembly GCA_016584305.1. NCBI lineage: Eukaryota > Metazoa > Arthropoda > Malacostraca > Decapoda > Majidae > Chionoecetes > Chionoecetes opilio. Next base: position 183,935 of record JACEEZ010017101.1, read on the forward strand.
ATCAGTTAGTTTTTGGCAGGAACCCAAAACTCCCTTTTGTAATAAATGATTCACTACCAGCTCTAGAAGGCACTACCAAGACAAGACTACTCTATACTGGACTTGCTACTCGTGCTCCGCGCCAACCCGCCCATGACCAGTGGAGGCCAGTTTTTGCGATTCCTGACATTTTCGAACATCACTCCCATCTCCCTTCATATGGTTTATCAGTATAAATGATATACCGTTATCTTCGTAAATGTTTGTTCTATAATATTATCAAATAAAAAACAGTAAAATACACTAAAGAAATGTCATTATGAGAGAGTGAAGAAATATGCATGAACTCATATTCACTTAAACTCTTTGCCATTTAATATTTTGCGAGAAAACATTTTACATAAAACATAGCAATAAAAGCGAATTTTCATTAGCTTTCCCATTGATATATTTTCGTTACTAAAATAATAAAGTTTGGCAAAAATGGGGGAAACAAAAAAAAAAAAAAAGGGGTGAAACCCCCCCTTCAAAAAAAAAAAAAAGGCCCATGGTGGAAAGTGCCTCCACCTGGTTTGAACTAAGAACAAAAAAAAAGGAGCTACAAGAGGCCGCGAGGCCAAACAGGGGGCATTCCCCTGTCCCCCTAACACTCCTACATCCCCTTTCATCCCCATCCATGAACCATCCACCCCTCTTTAAAGCTCCCAAGACTCCGTAAAAAATCCCGTTACTGAGTCCTTTCCATTATTCCCCCCCTATTTGTAAACCAGTTTTTCCATTTCCTTCTAAATCTACGCTTTTCCGTTTGAATTCGTTACTTTTGTTCTACCCGGGTTTAAAAAACCCGTAAAAAAAACTTTTTCCTACTCTCCTTAAAAACCCTTTATCCACTTAAAGACTTTATCAGATCCCCCCCTTACTCTGCGTCTCTCGGTGAGTGTAACTTTAAAAACTTCAATCCCCCTCTCAAACTAAAGTTACGTATCCCTTGTTTTTTTGGTCTCCTTCTCTGCACGCTTTAACAAGGCCTAATCCACCCTGTAATAGGGGAGACCAAAAACTGACCCGCATATCTGGGTGGGCCTGACTAGAGCCAGAAAAGCTTTAGAAAACTTCCGCACTTTACTTTAAAATTCGGGTAATAAAACCTAACACTCTTTTTAGCTCATTTCTAGCCTCAATACTTTGTTTCCTGGGGTGGGAGGTCTGGGTCACCCTCACTTAGTCTTTTCACCTTTTGATTTTTTCAGCGATACTGGTATGTGTATCTATTACCAGGGTTTTTCTACCAAATTCAAACGCTGCACTTATCAATTTTAAAATTTCATCTGCCTCTGATGCCCATCATTATTTTATTAAGTTCCCCCCCTGAATATTTTTACATCAACTGTGATCCAAAAATCCTACCTCCCTTAGTATCACACAAACTTGCGAATAAAGCTAATCCCACTACCAAGTCGTTGATGTAAATCAAAAATATAAGGGCCCCCAAAACAGGACCCTTTGGAACCCCCACTTGTACCATTCCCCATTAGATTTAGAACCATCAATTTTAAAAACCCGGTTCCCTATTACTTAGCAAAGCTCGATCCAACGAAGCCTTCCCATCATTCCTGACCCTTTAACCTTATTTAAGAGTCTCTGTGGGGTACTTTGAAAAATGCCTTCTAAAGTAAATATATTATATATAATCCTTATTTTATCTGCCGTCCAAAAAATTTCCTAAAAAAAAACTCAATAATTGGTGAGACATGCCCTCCCCTTTGGGAATCCAGTTGTGAATCATTGATCAAACTATGTTTATCTAATGCTCTCTAATGTTTTTTGAAAATAGATTCCTAATTCCCACCACTGAGTTAGACTTAAAGGGCGTAATTTGACTTTAGTCCTCTGTCTCCCTTTTAAAAAGGGGGAAAAAAATTTCCTTTTCCCCTACAAAAAAGGCACATCGCCTACACAACCGATTTTTTAAAAAAAGTGCACTAAGACTCATAACAACCTCCTTGCATTCCTTAATACCCCGGGGGTAACCCATCTGGGTTGGCGATTTAAAATCTTCATTTTTTTCTATACCTCTTCCACCATTTCCCTTTGTTACACCCTATCTTTGAGTTTCCCTCACGCTTCTTTGAACACTGTTCACTATCAGGGATGTTGTGTATCCTCCCCAGTAAAAACGCTTAAGAAATAAACATTTAGACTTTTTTCAATATCCCCATCCGTATTTAAGACCCACCCGTCCCGACCCTTTAAAGGCCCGGGCTAATTCCCTTTTCTGGTTTTATATACCTGATAGAACCCCCTTTTGGGGCATTTTCGCTGTCCCGCCCATTTAATCTCCCCAAAATTTTTCTTAGCTACTCGAGTTAATTTCTTTACTGTCCTCGCCAAACACGTTTTACTGTTTTTTTCCCCAATCCAAGTGGATTTGGTGGCGATAAAAAACTATGCAATGGAAGACTGAAGGAAGCATGGCAGCTTGTGCAATACGGAGAAGAAGAAACACGCCCATAAAAGTTTCCCTTTTCGTTCCCCGAAAGGGAGCGAGGTGAGAGAAAGTTTTGTGAAATAGAAATTCAGAATTAAAATGTGACGATGGTATGACAAGTTCTGAGTTGGACAAAAGGTACAAAAGGATTTAACTGACAAGTGCTTATGACTCCTGGTTGTTTTTATACTTTTCGGAAGGGGGAAACACTAACATTGAGTCATATGTTTCTGAGTTTGGGGGAAAAGGGGACAAAAAGGTCAAAAAAATGGCATAGTGATACCCCAAGCTTCTGGCCTTCAAAATGCTTGGTGCGGGCTGTACCAGAGATAAAAAAACTACCTTAAAATGCGGTAGATTAAGCAAACCGACATCATGTTCCAACAAATGATTGATGCCTTTAAGAAAAATTTTTTGGATCAAGGCTGTACCTTCAAAGGTCAGCAGTTTAAACATTCAACAAAATAATAACTTTCATAACATTACTATTGAATTCAATATTTTTCAAAAAAATTTAACACGTATTATAAATTCCCTACGAATTTTTTTCATGTATTACCATCAAATGAACCAGGGATTTTTGGATCATCTTAAAAAATAAATTATATAATAAATAATTATATATATATATATTATATATATATATATTAATAATATATATATATATATTTATAATATATATAATATATGTTTAAGATGATCCTAAAAATACACTGGTTCATTTGATGGTAAGTACATGAAAATATTCTGTATGGAAGTTATAATACGTTTTAAAATTTTGTTTGATAATAGTTGTAATTCAATAGTAATAGTTATGCAAGTTATTAATATGTTAGAAGTGATTACTGACTGACACTTGAAGGTACAGCCTTGATGCCAAAAAACTTTCTTAAGGCATCAATCATTGTTGGAACATGATGTCTGGTTTGCTGTAATCTACCGCATTTTAAGGCTAGTTGTTTATCTCTGGTGACAGACCAGCACAGTCAAGCAGTTTGAAGGCCGGGAATGCTTGTGGTATCACTATGCCATGTTTTGACGCTTTTTGTGCCTTTTCCCAAACTCAGAAACATATGACTCAATGTTAGTGTTGTCCCCCTTCCGAAAAGTATCAAAATCAAAACCAGGAGTCATAAGCACTTGTCAGTTCATCCTTCTTGTACCTTTTGTCCAAGTACTGCAGAAGCTTAGTCTTTACCATCGTCAGCATTTAATTCTGCAATTTCTACTTCACTAAAACTCTGTCTCTCACCTCGCTACCTTCTGGGAACGACAAGGCAACTATTATGGCGTGTTTCTTCTTCTCCGTAGTTGTCACAAAGCTGCCATGCTTCCGTTCAGTCTTCCATCTGTCATAGCTTTTATCGCCACCAAAATCCACTTGGTTTGGTGAGCAAAGAAACAGTAAAACGTGTGGCGAGGACAGTGAAAAAATTTAAAACTCGAGTAGCTAAGAACAATTGTGAGATTAAAAGTAGAGCGGGACAGGCGAAAAAATGACCCAAAGGGGTTCTATCAGGTATATAAAACCAAGACAAGGGAATTAGTCGGGCCGTTAAGGTCAGGACAGGGTGAGGTCTTAAATACGGATGAGGATATGTGTAAAAGTCTAAATGATTATTTCTTAAGCGTTTTTACTGAGGAGGATACACAGACGATACCTGATAGTGAACAGATGTTCAAAGAAGCGATGAGGAGAAACTCAAAGATATTGTGATAACTAAGGAAATGGTGGAAGAGGGTATAGATAAATGAAGAATTTTAAATCGCCAGGACCAGATGAGGTGTACCCCCGGGGTATTAAGGAATGCAAGGAGGTTGTTAGTGAGTCGTTAGTGCACATTTTTAGGAAATCGGTTGTGATAGGCGATGTGCCTTTTTTGTAGGGAAAAGGGAAATGTTTTCCATTTTTAAGAAGGGAGACAGAGGATTTAAAGTCAAATTATCGACCCGTAAGTCAAAACGTCAGTGGTAGGTAAATTATTGGAATCTATTTGCAAAAAACATTAGAGAGCACTTAGATAAACATAGTTTGATCAATGATTCACAACATGGATTCACCAAGGGTAGGTCATGTCTCACCAATTATTGAGTTTTTATAGGAAAGTTATGAGACGGCAGATAATGATAAGGATTATGATATAATATATCTGGACTTTAGTAAGGCATTTGACAAAGTACCACACGAGAGACTCTTAAATAAGGTTAAGGCTCATGGAATAGATGGGAAGGTCTTCTTTGGGAAATCAGAGCTTGGCTAAGTAATAGGCAACACAGGGTTAAAATTGATGGTTCTAAATCTGAAGGGGGGAATGGGGACAAGTGGAGTTCCACAAGGGTCTGTTTTGGGTCCATTACTATTTTTGATTTACATCAACGACTTGGATAGTGGGATTAGCAGTTAATCAGCAAGTTTGCTGATGATACTAAGGTAGGTAGGTTTATTGGATCACAGTTGATGTAAACATATTGCAGGGAGACTTAAAATAAACTAATGAGTGGGCAGTCAGATGGCAGATGAAATTTAATATTGATAAGTGCAGCGTTATGAATGTTGGTAGAAAAAACCCTGGTAATAGATACACCATACGCAATGTATCGCTGAAAAGATCAAAAGGTGGAAAAAGATCTTAGAGTGAGGGTGAGCCCAGACCTCCGACCTAGGAAAAAAATGTATTGAGGCTAGAAATAGAGCTAATAGAGTGTTAGGATTCATTACCAGAAGTGTTAAATAGAAGTGCGGAAGTTATTCTAAAGCTTTTATCTGGCTCTAGTCAGGCCCACCTAGATATGCGCTCAGTTTTGGTCTCCATATTTCAGGATGGATATAGGGCCCTTTTTAGAAGCAGTGCAGAGAAGGATGACCAAAATGATACAAGGGATACGTAACTTTAGTTTGAGAGGAGATTGAAGTTATTAAAGTTACACTCACTCGAGAGACGCAGAGTAAGGGGGGGATCTGATAAAGTCTTTAAGTGGATAAAGGGATTTAATAAAGGAGAGGTAGGAAAAGTTCTTACGGCTTTTTTAAACCCGGGTAGGGAAAAAGAAGTAACGAATTTTAAGCTGGAAAAGCGTTAGATTTAGAAAGGAAATAGGGAAAAACTGGTTCACAAAATAGGGTGGTGAATGAATGGAATGGGACTCAGTAGACAGGTAGTTGTACGGAGTCATTAGGGAGCTTTAAAGAGGGGCTGGATAGGTTCATGGATGGGGATGAAAGGTGGATGTAGGTAGTGTTAGGTGACAGGAACTGCCACTGTTTGGCCTCGCCGGCCTCTTGTAGCTCCTTATTTCTTTTGTTCTTATGTTCAAACACAGGTGGCAGGCACTTTCCACCATGGCGCTCATCTTGCACTGTTATTTTAGTGGCCTCTGCTCCCTAGACAGCTGGTGCACAGTGCTCACCTCTCATTCTCGGTCTTCTGTTGGTCACGACCCTTTTTGCGGAACCCACGCCTGCTACCATTGTTACACTGCTACTTGGGAAGAATGGTAGACGAGCCCTGGGGTCAAGTAAAACAAGTTTTTTGGACCCCTCCCCTAAAAACCCCAGGAATGGCGGCCATGACGACCCTACCCAAAAAACCCTAAACAAAAAAAAAGATTTTGGGAGAAGTGCCTGCTTAAGGCTGTTTAACATTTTTAAATTTAAAACACTTGCCTCCATGCTCCCCCCCCCCGGGACCCTCCGTTTTCCCTTTCTCCCAAAGAAGATATTTCAAAAAGTTTTGAACAGAAATTAAAAAAAGGGAAAACCCAAAAAAAAAGGGTTTTTTTAAAAAATTTTTAAATTGTAAGGGACGGAAAAAAAACTAATAAAAATTTTAATAAAAAAAAAAAATTGAAAAAAAAGTTTTCCCCGACTTTATGAAGGGGGAAAGGCTTTACCGCAAAAATTTGCCAGTAATTTTTCTTTGTACGATTTTCCCCTTCGCTCACCCTTGCGAGTGAGCTTCATTAAATATTTGAAAGTTCTTCCTTTTATTCTTTTTGGTTCATCCCCTTTGGGATTTTACCCACCCCTCCTAATGGGGCGCCCCCCGGGTTTAAGAACCCCCTGCTCAAAACACTTAAAGCTGTGTAGCATTAACATATAAATCACGAAAAACAGCTATAGTATATTTTGCAATGCTTACCCCTCATGCAGTTTTCCCTTTTAAAATCTAGTTTTTTCAGGTTTTCAGTGTAGTAGAGAAAAAACTAGGTTAGGACATTTTACATCCTTGCTTAAAAACCTCAAAATAATTCCTCCCCCCCATTCCGTTTCTATATTTTTTACCCTATGTTTTGCTCTAGTTTCTTCATATATACTTTTTACAAATTTTACACTTTTTTTAAAGTAAAAAAAACTTTTAAAACCCTGAAACCATTTTTTTCCTCTAAAACCTTGTCCTACTTTTATTTTATGTCTAAAAACCTGAGGTATATAGTCTCCTTTCCCCCCTTTTTTTTTTTTATCCTTTTGTTTTTTTTTCCCACTACAAATTTTTTTAATTTTTCATCACACGAAAAACCATTTTGCTGTTCAACCCGGCTCTTTTACCCTTTTTTTACATAATTTTTTTATTTCATCAAATCGGCATTGAAAATTTTGCTATACGTATTTGTTTTCATTGGGAAAATGAGAAATTTATGAGAAAATTTTTTCTTCAACTCGCTCTACTTTTTTTACCCCCTTTTTATGGAACGCCACTCTAAAATTTTTTAATTTTTTTTTTTTCCGCCTTTAGCCGCTTTGCGCCTGGGGCCCCAAAGGACCTCCAAGGGTGGGATGGCGGGGCCCTTTGGAACATTTGAGGGCTAAAGGGACTGTGAGGGTTGGCCCTCGCCCGGGGGGCCGCGGCAAGGATTTCGTTTAAGTGCATGGCCCCTGTGATTAGGGACTCATGTTTTCCCCCCCCTGTGCCCTTTCCGATGCACTCGCCGTTAGTAATTTAATTAAGGGGCAGCATAGGGGTGTTCTTAGGCCACTCGAATTGCCAAAAAGTTTTTGGGAAACCTGGGGGGTTTTTCCCCCACTCAGTACACCAAACCCTAGGTTGTCCCGGGTATCAAGAAAATACCGGTTTTGCCGATCCCCGGTTTTTTACGGGAAAAATTTACCGGTACGCCCCTCACCCCGGTATCATTTTACGAAAACCGGTATACCGATACCGTACCAAAATCCCGGGTTTTACCGGTATGGGTGTTTGTTTTTTCGTGTTTTTTTTACTTGTCCTCTCAGAAAAGTTTAACCTCTACAGCATCGCCCCCCCTAAAAAAAATTTCCCTATAGCGTCGGCCATTTTTTTTTTTTTTTCAATTCTTAACCCCTATTGTACAGCATAGACCCCCAAAAAATAAATTTTTATGTGGGTGGGCCCATTTCTTTTTTTTACAATTCGAAACCCCTCCCGGGAAAAAGCATATCAATAAACTTGGGGGAAATACGCCGGGGGGCGCGTCGCCTGGGCCCCCCCTTTTTTTTTACGACGCCAAACCCCCGGGGGTAAACCGCGCGAGTTCCCGGGCAGGCTCCTTTCCCATACCAAGCAGCCTCTCGACAAGAAACTCAACTTGCCCCAGCCACGAGCCTTGTGGGCGCCCCCTTGGCCCCCTCCAGGGCAGGTTGTCTTTTACAGTACAACCCGAGGGGAAGGTTTCGGTTTCAGGGTAGGGGGGTCCCACTTTCCCCAATACCCGGAATTTGGGCGCTGCGGACTATGCAGGTAAAGGCCTCGATTCAGTTCACGGTGCAAATCGTTTGATTTGACACTTTAATCATCCCAGCATACCCCTGATTCTCAAAGACACTTATTCCCAAAAGGGGCATTGATTCGTTCTTCAAGTCCTATTTATTTGTCCAAGTCTCAAAACCCAAATTAGAGTAAAAAACAGGGACCCACAAGCGATTTTGAAGATCCGGATCTTTTTTCCTTTTCGAAAAAAAAAGGTTTCCCGGCCCAACCCCAAAATACTCCCGCTGAGCGAGCCAAAACACCGGGGGTACCCAATCCCCGAAAAGGTTTTGACGTGACCCCCCCTTTCTTAGGGACGCCTACCAAGGTATGAAAAACCTTTCCAAAAATTTTCCAATATCCTGGGCCAAACGCAAAACAGACTGTACTGCTTAAACCCTTAGAAATCCCCAAAACACCTGGACCTTGGTCTTGAGCCAGGAGCCCCTAAAAGTCCCAAAGGCTTTCCCCCTTTTCGTGCAGCGCCTTGAAGCCATCACCAAAACCATGTTTTCACATTTAATTAAACTATGCAAAATTAGCTTAAAACTAAATAAATAATTTTAAATCAAGGGGGGGGGGGAAAAAATCCCCGTTTTCATGATTTATCTATCATGAGCAAAAATTGGGTTTACCGGGGGGCAATGGAAAATTTAGGTATTTTTTTCACCCAACCCCCTAACTCCTATAACGCCAAAAAAATGCCTCTACATTTTTATGTACATTTTTTGTCCATTTCCTTCCAGGAATCCCTTCGGAGCTTGTTTCGGGTCTTGCTAAGCAGTCTTCCTTTTTCCCCCCTTTTTGCCACGCAGCCCCACCTGTCTAAAATTTGGATTCCGGCCCCATTCCCAACTCATTTTCTAAGAAAAAATTTTTTTTTATTGAATGCTTCATATGTAATGGGGAAAGTGCTTTAAGTGAACAATGACTCAAAAAAATTTACCCCTCATGATGCACTTTAAACCCTACTCCCAACAGTATGGCCTTCACCTTTGAAAAAACTGAAAATAGGGGAAATTGTTTTTTTTTTTTTTCTCGGTTTTGGGGAAGAGGGGTTGAAAAAGATAAAAAAGGGGAGAGAAAAAAGAGAAAAAGAGTTCCAGAAAGAAAGTTAAAGTTTGTTTTTTTAAAATTCAAACCCCAAACCTTTCCCCAAGGTGATAATATTGCTTCTATGATTTTTAGGGGGGTTTTTAAACTAATGCTTCCCAATCCTCCCTTTTTCCTTTCTGTGCCTTAGTCTGGGGGGCCAATTTCCTTTGGGAAAAATTGTTTTTCAAACCCTCGGGCAAAAATTTTTCCCTTTTTGTGATCAAACCTTCTGGGGGAAATTTGCCACCTATTCACTGCAGAGAGAGGGGTTTACAAACCTTCCCCGTTAATGAATGTAATCCTATACTAAAATGAAATGAAAAAAACTAAATTTCATTTTGGTGTTTTATTCATACAAACCAAAAAAAGTTTACAAGCAGTATCTCGCCTTACCTTTTTTATAAATTTGGTGACGGGAAGTTTTTGACGGGACAATATAAAGGGGCCACATTTATTAACCTTAAACCATAAGCCCATTATTGGTTCCTGACCCTTGGGGAGTAAAAATTTGTCTGGTTTAAAAAAGATTTCCCCAAAAATATTACTACAGTACATACTCCTTATCTGTCTCATTCACAGACATGTGGTTGTTGCCATATACAGCCCGTATGTAAATTTACATGTACTTAAAAAATTTTTTGTTGTGCGTCTGCTTTCAATATGATCAGTGTAAAAGCCCATACTATTATTGTAGAATTTTGTTTTCTGAAAATCTTAGCGGGCCCGGCGGCTTCGGTTTATGCGCCGATTCAGCTAAAAAACCATGGACGGGCGAAGGGAGGGGGCGGAAGCAGAGCCAGATAGAGTAGAAGAGGCAAAAAAGGGGCCGTGGAGCAGCTACTCCTCAGGCGGGGTTTGGGCTCAGGAGAAAAAACACTTAACCCCTGTCGCATAAATCTTTTGGAGGCATACCCCGCGGGGCAAGTCCCCAAAAGGGACGCTACAAGAATTTTACCTCGCTAAAGGGGTTGGCCCTGGGGTGCGCGCCCCCCCCGATCGCGTGCCGCCGGCGGCGGGAAATTTAACCATCTGCTGGTTTCATCACTTGATGCCTAACTGCCCGGGTTAAAAAGTGTCTCAAAACCTGTTTATAGAGCCAAAACTAAAACCAAAAAGAAAAAGGGAATGAAAAAATTTAAAAGGGGACACTTTCATAAATCCCACATACAAATCGACAAAATTTTTTAAAAGACATACAAATATGCTGCCCAAAAATAGTACTTTTCACGGGGGTTTTCAGGCAAAACACCGATAGAAAAAAAAAAGGGAGGCGGCCCGACAAAAAAAACTTGTTCACTTCGGGAATGGGTGTATGATATTTTTACGTTTTCTTTTCCATGAAAGGAAGCTAGAACACGTTGTAAACTTCCTTTTTTCCCGTGTTTGATGTAGGGGTTTGGGGGGGAGTTAGGGCTGTGTGGATGCTTTGGGGGGGAGGGGTGGGGGTGGTGGGGGGGAAAAAAAGAAAGATGGGTTTGTTATAGGAAAATTGTGGTGGTGGGGTGGGATGGTGTTTAGACATGAAAAGGAAAGGAGGGGGGATAAAACCCGCGAAAAGGGAAATCTTTTTTTTTTTTTTTTTTCCTTCCCCTTAATTTATGTCTCACACCCTCTCATCTCCCACTAGTTTGGTGGGAAAAAAAAGTTAGAAAAGACCTCGGAAAAAAAGTCAAAAAAAGAAAAAAGCAACAAAGGGAAAACAAAGAAGACCAAGCAAGCAAATCTTTGGGGGCCCAAAAATTCCGCTTTTATAATATCTTAGTGCCGCCCGGCGATGTGGAGCACTGTGAGGACTAAACCCCCAACCCAGTGAGATGTCAAAATATACGACAAACCCCAGAAATTTTAAAAAATCACTGAGGGAAGGGGGAAAAAAAACTGAAGGGCCTTCTTGTCCTAATTTTTTTTTTCATGGGCTATTTTATATATATTTTATATATATAATATTTATTTTTTACATGGAGTCGACAAAAGCGCATTTTGGGCCCCCATGTTTAAAAAGGAAAAAGGGGTAGATATTATAGAGACAGGGTGGTTTTGGGCAGCCAAAAGGGGGTATATGGGAAAGGGGGATGGTAGGGACAGGAAAATTAAACCACTAATTTGAGTGTTTGGAAAAAGGGTTTTTCCAAAAAAAATCTGGTTGATTTTAAAAGTTTTATAATTTTGGGATTTTTGTATGGCCTGCAAATTTAAATTTAAAATTTTGAAAAGGATCTCGATTACAAATCTTTAATCTTCATTCATCTCGTTTTTCTAGCTTTTTTCCCCCATGTAAACCAATGCGGAATTTTTTTTTTGTTAATAAAAAAAAAACGAAGTCCAAAAGTGTTTGTGGGTTTTCCCTTCATCATATTACTGGATAAAAGAAAAAAATATTTTGGCTTTTACTTAGAGCATATGCCATATTTAGTAATGTTTTATGGGTGTTTAAAAAGTCCAGGCCCGACCAGAGTCTGATGAAGGGTTTAGCGAAAAACCTTCGTTGACAGGGAAAGGGGAGGTGGGTTGGGGGTGTACCGTACAAATTTTTTTTTTTTAAATCAGGAAAAAAAAAAAATTTAGGTGAAATTCCCGAATTTTTTATTATGTATTTTCAAAATATAAGATATGGAATTTCATTTTGTGTAAGGCACCAAATCTGGCAACATGATAAAAACAACTGAAAAATAGGCCCAAAAAAAAAAATAAAAAAAGTACGGACCATCCATAAGGGGAGGGCGCTTTCCCTAAAAGGGTATTTATCGATAAGTAAAAAAAAAAAAATTTAAAATAAAAAAAATCAAGGCCCCCGTTGAAAATTTTGGGGGCACATTTCATTTAAAAGGACCCTAGTGATGAAATCAAATCAATTTATATACAATTTTAAAAGTGCAAACAATTTTTTTAAACAATTTAAAAAATGAAAGAAAAAAAAAGAAAAATAAATTTTGAATTTGAAGTTCCCGGATTTTTTTTTTTTTAAAATTATTTGCAATCCTATTAATACTTTTATTACCCCACATAATGTTTCTTAATCATGGGGAATGTTCTGTAGCACTTCCAGAAGGGAAACATAAATTTTTTAATTATTTATAATAAATGCAGAATTTAAGCCCAAAATTTTTGGGATATTTTAATTTGATTGAACTTAACACTGTTTTTGGAATTTTCCTTTAAATGTAGATATAGGGGGGGCCCATAGCCTAGTTTCATTTGGGTAAAACCCAAACTTGACAAGCATGGATGGGGAAACAAAGGGAAAAAATACTGGTAAAACCCCCACAAGGATTATGAACGATGAAAGAAATCATACTGTGAAGGTTGGGCCCTATCTAATATTAAAAGTTGGCCCGCATCCTACCTTTACATTATTGAAAAAAAACATAACCCAATTTCCAAATTTTAAATTTTTTGTTTAAAATGTGGTGTTACCCACATTTAAAAAAAACACTGTACGAAAATGGGCCACATACGCCCTTCACATGTAAAACCCAAAATTTTGGACCCCTTCGTGTGGCTTTGGGAACCCTCCCTTTTTATCCCCTTTTGGTTTCATTTCCCAACTGAACCCATTTCGAAATTAAAAACCTTTTCCCCCAAAATGCTGGCATATTTTATAACACAAGAGAACCCTGAAATGGAGGCCAAATATTACATGGGGCATGCCAAAAAAAAAAAACCCCCTCTAAAATTTTCCAAAACGCCGACCATCCAAAACTCTCCCCCCTCAGCTTTCGAAAAACCCCTTTTTCTTTACTACTTTATACGGTGATATCCTAAACCTATAAATAAAAAAAGGCCCCCCCCCCCCCAAGGGGGCATTTTTTACGTTACATCCATATGTAAAGGGATTTTTTTTCCCCAAAACCCCCCCCCCCTTTAACCCCCCTAAAAAAGGGGGTTTTTTCGGAAAAGAAGAAGCAGCGCCCTACGTCGGCACAAAGACACGGTCCCCCTTTGTGTCTTTGACGACCGTCCCTCGCTGCCCCTTCGTTCCGAAAAAAAAAAAAAAATCCCTTTTTTATGGTTAAACCCCCTTTTAGTCAACCAAAATTTTTCCCCTCGCCCCCTTTAGCCTGACTCTCGGGACGGGCCCATTAGCTTTAGCGGCTAATGGGCCCCGTGCAACACCCTAAAAACATTACTGTAAACTGCAATAGCTTAAAAAAGTGAACCTTTAAAAATTCCTAAAACGGGTTTTCGTAAAAAGCGGGAAATATTTTATTCCTCGTGGGGCCCCTGGAGGCGGCCCGCCGGTTAGCCTCTGACAAAAAATTTCCAGCGGCCCTTTCGTCGTACCTTCCGTTGGGGCCCCCGGGGGAAAACATACGGAGGGCCCCCGGGGGCCCTCCCTCTTTGTGTTTGCTGGGGGGCGCCCACCTGCTGCCGGATAGCACTCACCCGGTATGGACCAAAGGAACGGGGCTTTCGTTAAAGGGGTCGGTAGGCTGGTCGGAGGTCATTACATTCAAATGGCCCTTTGACATCCCCAGCGGGACTCCTGACATACCTTCCTTGTTCTCCCAAAGGGGTTTAGTCCTTTCGTGACAGAGCCCGTACTAACTTGGTTCCCAAAACTTGGCAGCGAGACTCTCCTTTGATATTTCCAGCGTCTCGGTCCCTGAAAAAAAAATTCGCCCTTTCCCCCGGGCGCTCCCCAAACCCTCCTTGGCAGCCTGGATAGTTTTAAAGTTTGAGGGATCCCCCCAGTTCTACAGGGGCCTCGAGGGCACCGGGGTAACCACAGTATGGTTTCTTCTTGAGATTTTTTCTGGGGTTTACATTAAACTTAAGTGTAGCAACAAAAAGTTTTTGATCAGGGGCAAAAAAATTCAGCATCCTGGTAAACCCCCGGGAGTTTCCCGGGGGGTCCTCAAGCGAGTACTAACGAGGATGTGGCCCATCTCCTTAGTTTCCCTCCGGCCCTTTCTAAAACCAGTCCGCCCCTGCAGCTGGGGGTGGGGTTCAGCAAACCATTTTTCGAGGGAAGGGTGGTAAATTTTCCCCGTACTTCCCTGCACATGGGACGACCCCCATTTAGCCAAAAACTTACGGGTATTGCAAGTATCCTCTTTAAACCCACCGGGGGTCCCTTTTGGGTTTTAGCGGCTTTCCCGAAGGTTTTCCAACATATTTTTGCGGGGAAAGGGAAAACCCTCTCCTGTAGCTGATTTTTATCCCTCTAGTACTTTTATAGGTTTAATTCTGATAGTGAATACTAATTTTTGTCATTTTTTATTGGGTTTCAAAAGGGGGGACAGTACTATACTAATAAACCCAAATAAAAGGGGAACAGGCCCGGGAAAAGGGGCACTTAAGTTTCCCTTTGAGTGGTCCCTTTTCGGGGATATTGGGGTCGTATTTTAAACACTGTCCCCGAAAGTTCCACCTGCCCCAGTTCATTGATTGTGTGGGGTGGGCCGGGCCAAAATGTGGTGGGGGTGGAACATGTGGCAGGCGGTGTGGTGTGTGGTGTGGTTTGGGGGTGAAAAAAGGGTCAGGCCTGAGGTGGGGGTGGGGGTGGGGCCGGCAAAATGTGGTTTAGGCAGTAAGCATCGTCTTACACATCCGGGCCCTGTCTAGAATTTTTAAAATTGATAAAACAACGCCCAAAAGCACCGAAAATGCAGCGCGTTACCCGTAAAATTCCAAATTTGCCTGTGTTAAACTCGCATCACAATTCAAATCCTGTGATTTTTTGTTTAAAACCCCATTTCAAATTTAGGGGTCTGGGTCAGGGGCCCCTAATTTCCCCCGGGCCCCCCACGGGCTAAACCACTCCTGCCCAAACGTAGTACTCGGGTTTTCCCAGTTTCCCGTAAGTGTTTTTTTTTTTGTTGGTTAATCCCGTTAATTACCTCACCCCAAGTAAATAATAATACGCATTTTCGTGACGTTCACCGCCCTGGTTCAGTCCAGTCTGGGGCCCGGGGAGGGGGGACTGTGGTGCGAAAAAACATCGAGGGCGGCCCCGTCCCATTCGGGCGTTTTCCCATTGGCTGGGGATCGATGGGGGGGGGGGGGCTTTAAATGAACTTGGAGGCGGCAGGGGGTTCCCTCTTGTCAATATCCTTTTTGTCGTCCGCCTTTTAACCTGTGCTGAAGACTTTACAACTACCACGCCTGTGATACTTAGTCTTATGGTCGGCTCATGTGTTTCATGTCTTATCAGCAGCACGAGAAGCTCCTGATCGCCTTCCCGCTGACTGTAGTGCGCATGCGCCAGTTCTCCACACACTGGTCCAAGGTGGTCCTGGGCCAGAAGCCACAAAACACTTAAAGACCTTTTTTTGGTCGTTAGTCCAACGACGGAACCCACAGGCGCGGAAAATTCGTCGATTTCGTCGTTAACGTGCACACTGGCCAACGACTGCTCAAGACGGTATTAGCAGAGGTCGGAAGTCTCCAGACATGCTCAGTATTGCTTGGTATGCTATGAAATATCTTTTTTATAGGTGAATGTAGACATATGATTGCATTTGGATGGATATTATTCATATATATGAGTAAAGAGATAAAATACAAGCAAGGGACTCATCTACGTCTGGCAGCGCGGCCTTCGGCAGCAGCAGCAGCAGCAGGATGAAGCCCGTGAGGTGGATATCAACACAACTTCACGAAGGGAGATAGATGTCTTTGGTAATATTTAGTAGGGGAGCGAGAACCCTTGAGGAATCCTATGATCCCTGGTGCTATCACAGGCGTGGGAGCTGACTGTCTCTTCAGGAAGGCACAGAGGTGAGGCGGATAACTGCGGGTTTTTACTCAAAAGTTTTGAGTGGCGGCGCCGCTGGAGCCGCCAGCTCCTCCGCCACTGTAGGTTTGGGCAGGATTTAAACGTCTTATTACTCGTTATATACAACTTAGTGATTATGGTGAGATGTTATATATACTTGTCATTATCTAAATCAATGTAGCACCGGTGTGTCACCTTAAATAAGGGTGATTTAAAGATGTTATGATGAGGTGACTGATGGCGAGGCAAAGTGACGGAGAGGCCTTGCCGCGGGCCTCCCATATCACAAATATTCACTATTTCAACCCAACACACATGCACCTTCTACCACCAAAAACACTAGCAACACAGGCTCCTTACTTATACATCTTACTTTCTGATACATTAAAACTCCTTAAAACGCAAGCATTCCGAATAAAACGAGAATTAGTTTGAGATGACGGGGACAAGGCGGGGAGAGGCAGTCTGGCATGCCATTCTTCCCCGGAAATATGTCTCGCTGACTTGTGATTGGTCGAGAAGTTTTAAAAACTGTTTATCATTGGCTGGTGGCTGATGACGCGCTTGATGACGTCATTACTCGCCTTAGCCAGTCAGCGCCTTCCGACACGTTAACGACCGAAAAGGGAGGCTTTGTAGCTTCGTCGTTAGGAAACGAAGTTCGGAGAGATCGTCGTTGCTGGCCCAACTACCTTTGTTGCTGGCTTCCTGCCCTTGGTATGTGGGTCGGACCGGACTGGAATGGGCTAGCCCGTCTAGACTGCTCGCAAAAACAGTGACCGCCCGGGACTAGCCCAGTCCAGGGCCAGATCCAGCAAACACATACGCCGGTTTTATGTCAGTGTAAGTCTGAGATACTCCTCTTTCGAAAACTTTCTTGGATCAGGAGCTACATCTGCGCCAAATCGATGACGTCACAACGCCAGACTTTACCCCTCGGTGCAGTCTGCGCCAACCCTCCCTGGCTGATCCAGCAAGCGTACTTACTCCATTTCCGTGACGTCACAGGGCCAATATTATGGCGTAGATTTACACCACCTCGATGAGGAGGTGTAGAGAAGGTGTATCTCATAATATAAATAAAATTTTATTTATTATCCCTAATAGACGTTACCACCGAGGTAAGGATTGAAATATAAGCCTATTGGGTAGTCGGCAGCGGCGTGGTTTACAAAGTTTAGGAGATACAAGCCTTGGTGGGAGGCCGCCTCAGTCGTGTGGGTACTGCCTTCGGTGTTTTTGTTGTATAGTTCGTTATTGGGCAGCACCAGTTTTTAGACCACTAGCGGAGTCCTGTGAGCAGAATGTTGTGGGGCGAGGCGAGCCTGGCATCCCGCGGCTAGATTAATATTGTTTCACTATATCGTAATTTGACGTTTTTGAGAATGAAAATTTTGTTCTGATGCCTGCCCCTCAGTGACCTTGCACTATGGTTAGGTCACTCAGACGCTTGACCCTCATTGCCCTGAATGGTAGTTAGGTCCCCGTTTGCTAGCCTTTAATGGTACAGTCCCCGAACGGAAGGGGAAAGCTCGCCACCGTCGGAGAATGTTCCATTTTGGAAATACTTTTGGAACTCACCCTTCCGGCTTTGACTGAAATGAACTATCGCACTGTATTGTATGCTTATTGTACTTCACATCTGTAAAGGTTCCAGCGTGCGCTCCCGCCTTGGTTAACCCACACGGCTGCTATGAATTATGAGGTGCCTCAAAAATTCTAAATCCAGTTAGGTTAGGTATACTTTGTGGTTAAGGTTAGGTTAGGGTTTGGTATACCCTTTTTGGTTAAGGTTTTGGTTAGGTTAGGGTTAGGTATACTTTGTGGGTTTAAGGTTTGGTTAGGTTAGGTATACTTTTTGGTTAAGGTTAGGGTTTGGTTAGGTATACTTTGTGGTTAAGGTTAGGTTAGGTTAGGTATCTTTTTGGTTAAGGTTAGAAATCTTTGTGGTTAAGGTTAGGTTAGGTATACTTTGTGGTTAAGGTTAGGTTAGGTTCGGGTTTGGTATACTTTGTGGTTAAGTTAGAAATACTTTGTGGTTAAGGTTAGGTAGGTATACTTTGGATTAAGGTTAGGTTAGGTTTTGGGTTTGGTATACTTGTGGGTTTAAAGGGTTTGGTTTGGTATACTTTGTGGTTAAGGTTAGGTTAGGTTAGGTATACTTTGTGGTTAAGTTAGGGTTTGGTTAGGTATACTTTGTGGTTAAGGTTAGGTTTGGTATACTTTGTGGTTAAGGTTAGAAATACTTGTGTTAAGGTTAGTAGGTTACTTTGTGGTTAAGGTTAGGGTTTGGCTCGGTTTAAATTTGTGGTTAAGGTTGGTTAGGGGTTTTGGTTTTATTTTTGGTTAAGGATTTTTTTTGTTTTGGGAACTTTGG